>JAGFNQ010006691.1:269493-494116 GCA_024364735.1 Boesenbergia rotunda | reverse complement strand
AACTTCAAATGTAATAAAGTTGTATTGTTACATTTAGGAACCTTTATTCGAAAGGGTTACCTTAATGAAGGTTTATTTAAACTCAATGTTGAAAATACGATTATTAATAAAATTAGTGATATTGGTTGTTCTTATAACATTGAGTCTTATGATGTGTGGCATGATAGATAAGGACATGTTAATTTTCAAACTATAAAAAGGATGATGAATCTTGACATGATTCCTAAGCATGCCATAAATGATAAGAAAAAATGTGAAGTTTGTGTGCAATATAAACAGCCCCGTAAACCCTTCAAATCAGTTGATAGATATTCTAATATTTTAGAATTAATTCATACTGACTGTTGTGAGTTTAACGGTTTAATAACGAGAGACCATAAAAGGTATTTCATTACCTTCATTGATGATTACTCTCGTTATTGCTATGGTTATTTGCTGAAAACTAAAGATGCAGCTTTAGATAAATTTATGATTTTCAAATCTGAAGCTGAAAATCAAACAAACCAAACCATTAAGAGGATAAGGTCTGATAGGGGTGGAGAGTTCACCTCAAACCTGTTTCAAAAATTCTATCAAGATTCAGGAATAATTCATGAGGTCACTGCTCCATATAGTCCTCAATCTAATGGTGTAGCAGAATGCAAAAATCAAACCCTTGAAGATATGATTAATTTCATGTTAGGAAGTTCTGGGTTACCCAACTTCTTGTGGGGGGAGGCTCTATACACTGCTTGTCATGTGTTAAATAGAGTACCTATGAAGTCAAGGGATAAAAGCCCATATGAACTTTGGAAAGGTGGAAGGACAAGTTTGAAATACCTAAAAGTGTGGGGGTGCCTTTGCGAAAGTGCTAGTACCTGAACATAAAAGGAAAAAACTTGGTCCGAAGACTGTAGATGGTGTCTTCTTGGGTTATGCTCAGAATAGTTCTGCATATAGGTTTCTGATTATTAAATCAGAAATTTCTGGAATAGATGCAAACACTATTGTAGAACTTCGTGATGCTACATTCTTTGAGGATATATTTCCTATGAAGACTAGAACACCTCAGTCTATCTCTAGTACTCCTACTAGAGATGACACTGCCTCCATAGAGGTCCCATTATCCTTAGAAGGTGTACCTTCCTCAAGTCACTCTAGATTAGATGAATCTAGTGAGTGTACAGAATTGAGAAGGGGCAAGAGGCAACGTGTGTCTAAAGATTTAGGCCAAGACTTTATCACCTATAATATAGAAGGTGACCCTGTGACATATAGAGATGCTATGGCTTCTCCTGAAGCTAAGCACTGGAAAGAAGCCATTAAAAATGAAATAGACTCTATTATCACTAATGCCACATGGGAGTTAGTGGATTTGCCTCCTGGTTGCACCACTATTGGATGTAAATGGGTATTTAAGCGGAAGTTAAAACCTGATGGGTCAGTAGATAAGTTCAAAGCCCGCCTGGTTGCTAAGGGATTCAAACAGAAGGAAGGGATTGACTATTTTGACACTTATTCCCCTGTTACTAGAATCACTACAATCCGAGTATTTATAGCACTGGCATCCATATATCATCTTGAGGTCCATCAAATGGATGTCAAAACGGCATTTCTTAATGGAGATTTTGAAGAAGAGATATATATGGATCAGTCAGAAGAATATGTAGTTTCTGGAAGTGAGAATAAAGTCTATAAGTTAGTAAAATCTCTTTATGGTTTGAAGCAAGCCTCAAAGCAATGGCACGAAAAATTTGATAGAGCTATGCTATCATTTGGCTTTGAAATTAATGACTCTGATAAATGCGTTTATACTAAAATGAAAGGTGATAAATGTATCATTCTATGTTTATATGTAGATGATATTTTACTTTTTGGATCTAACCTTTCAATTATTAACGAGACCAAGGCTCTCTTAAGTGGTAAGTTTGATATGAAGGATATGGGTTGTGCTGATGTGATTTTAGGGCTGAAGTTGACTCGCTCAACTGATGGAATAGCAATTTCTCAGGCACACTATGTTGAGAAAGTGTTAGAGAAATATGGCTATAGCTACATAAAATCAGTAGTCACACCCTATGATTCTTCAAAGACTCTCCACAAGAATAAGAGTGGCGTGGCTGTGTCTCAATTAAGATATTCTCAAATAATTGGTAGTCTAATGTATTTGGCAAATTGTTCTAGACCTGATATTTCGTTTGCTATAACTAAATTTAGCAGGTTTACCAGCTGTCCGGACAGAACACATTGGGATGCATTAGACAGAGTACTCAGATACCTAAAGGATATATATCCTTGGGCTTGTGCTATGGGAGGTTCCCTGCAGTCCTAGAGGGATATAGTGATGCTAGTTGGATAGCTGACACCGCTGAGTGTAAAGGCGTTACTGGCTATGTTTTTACACTTGGAGGCGGTGCAGTTGCTTGGAGGTCTGTTAAACAGACGATCATATCCCGTTCTACAGCTGAGGCAAAATTGTGTGCTTTGGATACTACAGTAACTGAAGCTGATTGGCTTAAGGGTCTTCTTACTGAGATTCCCTTGATTGTGAAGCCAATACCTCCTATTTCAGTGAACTGTGATAATCAAACAACAATAGCTCAGATTAGAAGCTCCAAGTATAACCAGAAACAGAAGAGACATGTACGAATAAGACTGAAGTCTGTTCGTGAGCTAGTGTCTCTCGGAGTGGTGTCATTGGACTTTGTAAGTTCAAAAGACAATATTGCTGATCCACTCACAAAAGGACTTGATTCTGAGAAAATCAAGAGATCCAGTAAGGGAATGGTACTGAGGTCTATTCTGGTTTCATCTATAACGGCAACCCAACCTATCAGATTGGAGATCCCAAGAAGTAGGTTCAATGTGGTATAAACAAGCTATAAGGGTGAACCGTAAGCATAAATTTGATTGAGATATAAATCTCAAAGTCTCTTCCCTGGATAGATGCTTGACTACTAGTAAGGATGAGCTTAAGGCTCTTAATGAGTTCGAGGTCTTTATGACAAGATGCTTGCAGTACATCCTTGGAGAACTCACCTATGTAAGTGTAACTGTGAGGCCGTAGTGTGGGGGTCTGGGCAACTCTCCTTAACACTTATGAAACAAGATTCGGTGGCATGGCCGTAATGCACCAACTCAGAAGGATTCAACCATCGCCTGTGATGAGTTGTTGCCAATTGATTTTCACATATTAAAGGTTTAAGTTCAAGACTTAGTTCACTTCAAACCTGTGTGAATAAGATTGGTTTACTTAGGTGAAAATTCAAACCGGAAGGTGTTTTCACTGAAAGCTCATTATGACAAAGCCTCAAGACCTGTTTTATTATTTATTATAATTTGAAATTTGTGGGGGATTGTTGAATTATTGTTTGGAATTTCAAATTTATTGAAGGAAGTTTAGTCCCACATTGCTAAGCTATCGGAGTTAGAATGCCTTATATATGAAGTCATTCCAACCATGCTTAGATGGCTTAGGGGTACCTACACGCATGCGCGGGCTGAGCCCAAACCAGGTGGTTTCAGGGGGTCTGGGCCGGAAATCCATAAATCGGGCGCGACGCACGCGATTATCGCGCGCAGGGGGGTGCAAATCCCCAGCCCGTGAGCCTTGCGCTTGCGGGGGGCCCGGTTTGGTTTTGCAGATTTCGGTTCGGTTTGATTCCTAAACCAATTTGGTTTGGTTTTATTTTTTCTTTCCTTTTATTTATTTTTTTATTCCTTTTTTTTGAGAAACGCGCCCTTCCCATCGACGCTCGACGCGACTCCTCGCTTCTGCGTGGTCGCGATTCCTCAGAGAGAAGAGGCAAAGGTTTGCCTCTTCGGATCTATAAAAGGAGAAGGGGAAGAAGCAATTCACTCATTCACTGCTTTCTTCTCTCCTTCTCTCTCAGAGTGATCAGCGCCTTTCTTCTTTCGCTTTTCGTTTTCTTCGGTCGGTTTTGGGTCTTGAGGCTTCGCCTAGTGCGATCTGAGGTTGTCTCCGAGGGCAGCGTTCGTCTTGGAGTGCACCTACGGACGCCGCGTGGTTGTCGGATCTTGGGGGAGTTTTGCCGGGAGCCTTTGCACCGTAGGGCGGCAATCAATTCTCTAAAGACAGTCGGCACGCCGGCGCTTCAACCATATAACTATTCTTTAACTCGACTCTTTACTTATCAGATTCCTGCATATCTATATTTATTGTCTACTTATGTGTCTGCTATATTATATTTTTCATTACAGATCCGGCGGTAGGGTGCGAGGGCTCATAGATCCGGCGGTAGGGCGGGGCAGGCAATGGTGGGCAGTGATGCGTGAGGCCATCGGCGAGAGATGGCTTCGGGCTCCGGAGAGAGATGGCTTATCTCACCGGCGAGAGATGGCCTGGGGCTCCGGCGAGAGATGGCCTGGGGCTCCGGCGAGAGATGGCTTCGGGCTTCCGGCGAGAGAGGAGGGTGGCTTCGGCGTTCGGCGTCCGGCGAGAGAGGAGGGTGACTTCAGCGTTCGGCGTCCGGCGAGCGGCTCTGCGTGGCTTCCGGCGAGCGGCTCTGCGTGGCTTCCAGCGAGCGGCTCGGCGTGGCTTCCGGCGAGAGAGGAGGAAGAGCGGCGAGAGAGGAGGGCTCTGCGTGGCTTCTGCCTCCGGCGTGCGTGGCTTCGGACTCCGGCGAGAGAGGAGGAAGATCGGCGGCGAAAAGTTTTCGCCCTAGCCCCACGCGAGATGAGGGAAATGTTTTGATTTTTTTTTTTAAAGTAAAGCCACTAAGCGAAGTCCGGAAAAAAAAACCAAAAAATGCCCAGGCGCTGTCGCGAAGTGCACAGTCGCGTTTTTTTGGGAGCGCAGGAGATCACCTCTGTATAAGTATATATGTGGTATATGGTTTTATAATTGTTCTAACATATGTATGTGGTTTTGATAATTGTATATGGTATATGTATGTGTGTGACATTATATTTTGTTTGTGATATTGATATATGGTATTTGAATGATCATAACCACAGCACATGCAACATGCTGTCAATGTTCTTAATCACAACATGCAATGTGCACTATAAATGTTGTTGATTGCTCTTAATTGCAGCACGCACTGTGGGCTGTGAATGCCCTTGATCGTAGCGTGCGTAGCGCGCTACAAATACTCTTAATCACAGCGTGCATTGCATGCTGCGAATGCTTTAATCGCAACGTGAGGTGCATGTTGTCGATGTTTTATGACTTTTAACAACTTACAATTATGCAGCATGTAATGTCCGCTATAGATAGTATAATTGCACGCTAAAGAAAGTTATATTTATTGTAGTGAGTATTTAATCCACCTCACCAATAGAACTTCACTATATGATATTTGATCCACTTGATTTATCATGCTTAATTGTGTGTTATCTGGTCCACCTGACTATCAAGACTTTTCTTGTCAAATTATCTGCATTTGCAAACTTGCATACAAATTAGATTATATCATATATATAATTTTAAATCTTTTATTATACATCAAAATAATAGACTTGATCATTTGATAGTCCTTGCATCAATAATTAGTGTAAAGTTTGACAAGGATTATGAATAAGCATCGTAAATTAACTCCCTACAAAAAAATTACTTCAGGATAATTTCTTAAATCTTACAAATTAAAATATAATGTTTATGCAATATTCTTTAGAAAATATTTTCAAAAACATTGCAAAATATTCTAAAACGTCTTTTAAAAATATTTTCAAAATTTTTAAAAATTATTTCAAATTTCCATCAAAATTCCTCTTTTGCAAAACGTTTTCAAATTAATTTGTAAAATTTTTTCAATAATATTAAAAAAATTGTAAACCTTTTCAAAAGTTGCTTTGAAAAACATCATTTTTGAAATCGAATTTAAAAATAATTTTAAAACTTAACCAGAAAACTAACTTTAAACTATTCATCCTTAATGAAATTTAAAAACTATCTTTTTCATTATTCTTCTGATTACCATACCCGTGAGTCCCACCAAGCTAATAAGTACAATTGATTTTCGAATAATAAACATATAATTTAATACAGTTGGAAAGCCAATTTTCCGAACCAATTAATTTTAAAAGATTATCGATCCCTTAAAAAATTTGATTGATCATCAAAATAATCTAAAAAACTTAAATAAGTCTTCAACAAGACTCTAGCATTCCCGAATGATTCAAAAGCCACTTACCCATCTTATTATTTTATCATCGCATCGCTTCAAGTTATGATATAACAGAAAAATAATTCATTATATCTGAAATATTCATGATTCGATCTTCAACCATGATAAATTTTATAAGATTTTTTTAAATAGGATGCGCAACTTGATTAATTTTTTATTTTTTATTTTATCATCGCATCCTCATGGAACAACACTATATTTTTTTTTAGGAGCTCTGATACGCTCAGTGAAAAAATTTAATGAAAATCTCAACGATGAATAACGTATCATTTTACTTGTACACGTCCGATTATTGCCTAGACACCATTGACGGCCTCCGGCCGATAGTGTCCGGCCGCTGTCCCGAATCGAACTATATCTTGAGAGATACGGTGAATCTATCGAAGATCATTATATATAAAATATTACACCATTCACTGAAATTTTTACTGAATTTTTTCATTAAAAGTACCATTTTTCTTTTTTTTTAGATGCATATAAATATGTACATCATTGATATCCATTCATGTATACCAATCAAATGTTGGTGAAGCACTGAGAAGCCTGCACCAAGCCCATGGGTCCTGAATCGGAATCAGAAGCGGATCTGAACATAATGACAGCCACACAGTCGACGTCGACCCTGTACGGGCCTGACACCCACGTCCCCACCTTCCATCGCAGCCGCCCGTCCATCCTAAGTCTCAGGGACATTTTCCCAGTCGTCTTCTGATCGCGCTCCACTTCGTACCCGAAAGAGGAAGCCACCGGCAGACCCGCCCCAAGCAACGCCGCGCTCAGGACGTTGACGTCTTGGTGTCCCTGGTAAAAAGGCGGCAGCACAACGTCGCCGGTGATCTGCTGCCCCTTGTAGGCAGCGTAGGTGCGCAGCTGGTCGTAGTAAATCCCCACATGAGCGTTGGGGTTCTTGGAGACGATGGTGGTTAGGATGGTGGAGTTAAGAAAGTGCGGCGCGGCGGCTCCGGCTAGACTGAGCTGGAAGACGGAGGCGTCCTTGAGGTAGAACTCCGGCTTGGAAGGGTGGAGGATGAACCACACGAAGAAGAGAAGGGAGATGATGGTAGTGAGGAGGGAGACAAGGCCGTAGAGCAACTTCTTCTTCTTCTTGATCTTCTTGCCCAAGTGGAAGCTGCGTATGCCTTGCTCGGAACAGTCCTTAGGCGAGGGAGTGCTGAACAGAGACATGTGTTAATTAAGTTGTAGCTATAGCAAGTATATGCGTTTGGAACCTGGAATCCAATGGAAATCGGGTATATAAATATCTAGCTAGAGAAAGATTTCAAAGGCGAAATGATGAGAAGAGAAGAGAAGAGAAGGTGGTGTTCTGGCAGTGCATTTCGCTGTCTTGCAGATTTGAAGGCGGAGAAATTATTGGTGGAGACCCCACGTCCATTGCAGCAGCGGCTAACCAAGCTTTACTTTTTTTTTTTTTTTTTTCCTTCTCCCTTTCTCTTAGTTACTGACAAGAGCTTCGTGTGCGGCCCTTTCTCTCTTTCTTTCGCTTGGCTACGAGTTGATAGGGTTGGGTGAAGATCGATATTGGCGTTGCCCCTTTTTAGGTTTCAAGTGCATCCACTACGCTATACTTTGCAAACGGCTGTTCAATCCAAAACGCAACTTTACATTTTTTTTTTTTGAACGAATGACTGGCCCCTGTACACGACACTTGTTCTTATATATATCGAGCGAAAACCTTAAAAAATATGACATTTTTACTTAATCATGTAAAGTAAGCTTCAATATTATTTAAATTACGTCTCGCGATGTGGCTACCTAAACGGCAAGAGCAGAAGGTAATCTCATACTCAAATACCAGGTCGTTTATCGTTGAACTAATTAACATACCCTTAATAGTGGAATCTTTTTTCTTCTATGCTCTATAGGCATCAAAATCAAATTATGTTGTACTGTTGAACCATCAGCAGATTCTTCCATGAACTGATTTATAGTCTCTAGAACTTCTTGTTTCTCAAGAACATATTGTATCGTGAGATATCATATTTTATAATGATCCCCATATAATTTCTCTCTTTTATTCAGTTCAGCTATAATGTTCTTAGTTGTCATGATCTTAACATAAATAAACATATTATTTATTGACTAAGTGTAATTTTTGACTCATTGTAAATTAGAATCGATTTACAAAATCAAGTAGTCACTATATTTCCACTCATCATTCGTATAATCCAATCTAATCAACATTGATCAATTCTATAACAAACATCCCATCAAATAAACTAATCATTTGTATTAATGAACCAATTATTATATAAATTAATCATTAAATGAATTAATCATTTGTAAAAATGAACTAATCATTAAATAAACTAATCATTTATAAGATTTTTTAACATATAACATGACTTTTTTCATAAAATAACATTGTTTGTACATAACAACAGTCTATATCATGTGACTTTCATAAACTAAATGGGTCAATACTGTTCGTACATAACGACAATAACAATAACAAAATTTTAATAAATTAAATAAGCTAATATCACTGTCACTAGGACAAACATTAGTACAGTTGTTAACATAATTCATTTTATCTTAGACTTTGCTCTATCTCCTCAATCGTCTCCCTCAACTCATTCTGTCACACATCGAGACAGGTCATTATATATATCATCCTTGGCATGTGGATTTGAAAAATAATATTGTAAGTACAAAACTGACAATCCAGTAATAAAACTGGTTCATTTCAATCACATATATGCATAGAATAAACACACAGAATCATAAGCAAATAAGAAAAATAAATTTTCTTTATTTGAGGAATTCCATTTGACTAAGATACTGGACTGGTCGATTTGAAAATTAAATCTCAAGTATTAGCTTATTTCTTTGTCCTTATTAGAACTGATCTAATTAGATATCTTGTTATTATTGATTAATTTTAAGTCCATTTAAGTTTAAGTCAAACTTATTGATCAAACCAATTAGACTGGTTATAATTTAGACCAAACTGGTCTGGTTAAACCAACCAATGGTATAAATCAGGCCCAACCTGTTTGGATCAAACTGATCTAGTTGAACCAATAAATTGTTTGAACCAAACCGAGTTTGATTGAACCAATCTAATCTGATTAAACCAACTAATGGTAACCAAGTCTAATTAGATATATTAGTTTAAATTAATTGAACCAAATCTAAAATAAATATTGTTACAGCTCAGTGGTAGAGCCTTAGCCTCCTTCACAAAAGTTTGTTGTTCGATCCTTCATGACGGCTTCCCTTTGCTTCTATTTTTTTTATTTATTTGATTTACTTAAATCAAACTTTTCCTCATCTTAATCGATCAAAGATTGTTTGATTACGCATGTTTTAATCGATTAAACTATAATTTTAATCGATTAAAACATTCTTTGTGGTCGCAACGAATGCGAGTTGTCGGTCGATTCAGTTTGATCGCTGGTGCTTTCCAACAACAGAAGTCACCTGTCGCAACAGCCAGTCCCAGCAATAGCCATCATCGTGATTTCTTCTCCGTGACAAACACGGTCGATGGACTAGTGAGGTGAACTGAGAGAAACAACCGAAAACAATCTCGCGATCAAGTGAACAGATTGATTTTGAAAATTTTATATATACTTTTACAAATCTAACGAGCTCTGATACCAATGTCAGATCTCTAGCATGAAATACAAAATCAAAATAGTAAACACTTACAACCATCTTGGAAAAAATCGAAGAAGAACGTTGCATCGAAAAACTTATCGTCGACGAGAAACGATCACGAAAAACGAATCGTCTCTTAAGGTTCACAAACCAAATCCCTCTTCTATAATTGGACAAACCAATTTTGAATGTTCATCGCAACAACCCCCTTCTTCCTCTTGTGCACCCAGACGAACATTGCACGGAGACGTTACATACACGGGACGAGCTCATTGACCTTGCACAGACCTCGAACATAGCTTGTCTCGCACGATCTCCATTGGCATGGACGCACACACATCACTTCTCTCTTTTTTTGACCCTCCCATTTGCATTGGAGGCAAATATATTTATAGGGGGTAGAAGGTCTTTCCCCCTCCTCCATTAATAGTAGAGGTTGAGTGGATTGGAAGAGGAAGAGGAAGAGGAAGGAGAAGAGACACCTTCTCACCTTCCTAACTCCAGTTAATGATGCAAAGAAAGAAATAACATCACAAGTTAATTTGAAAATTGTATTAATTCAAAGATAATTAAAATAAAAGACTCTGAATTTCTTTTATAGATTTAATTCATTAACAAATATGAAGATATTTTAAATAAAGAAAATTACTAATCTTAATGGGGATTTTAATTATTTCCCTATTTATTACCAAAATAATAAATGTTAATTAGTAATTTTCACGCCATCTAAAATGTGACACTTCTAAAATATTCTTAGAGGATTTTTCTAAGGCTGGGCTTTGACTTTGAAGAGGCTATTTGAATACAATTCATTCATTTGAGCGACAAGCTCATGAATTATAAGAGGACTAAGGTCTTTGGGAGATAATTTTGAAAATTGACTTTTCGTTTTTACATGATTATTACACAATCATCTATTAATGCTTCATGGGATATCTTTTCATCCATTGTTTTTTCATTTTATGCCAATATATAATGGGTTCTTGTTCGTCTTGGTCTTTAATGTTTTGGATGTATCGTCAATAATTTTGAGCAAGCCCATGAAGGGTAACACTACAAAAAATTCCAGCCTTACCGACGGAATTTACCGACGGAATTCCGTCAGTACAAAGCATTCCTGACGGAATTCCGACGGAAAAAATTTTGATGGAAAATTATTCGTCGGGGGCAATATTTCCGACGAAAATATGGGTCCGTCGGAAAAAAAACGTACCGATGGAATTTTCCGTCAGTCAATACCGACGGAAATACAATCCCGTCGGAAAATACGAAGTCGGATGAACGAAGAATCCCGACGGAAACAGAGTTTCCGTCGGGAATCTCCGACGGAAACATTTCCGTCGGAGAACTCCGACGGAAACAGAGTTTCCGTCGGGATTCTCCGACAGAAACTCTGTTTCTGTCGGTAATCTTCGACTGAAAACAGTGGAATTCCCGACGGAATCTGAGATTTCGTCGGCGATCTATCGTAAGCCCAGTTCGATATATTTCCGACGGATCTTTATTCCCGTCGGTATTCCGTCGAAACGTAATAAAAAAAAATTTGATTAATGGTAGAAAAATATTTTGATTGACAAAAATCCATATGACAAAATAACATAATTTACACAATAAATAATCATTGACAAAAAAATAATATATTAGAAACGACTAGTTTGAAAATAATATTTTACAAGTCTCCAAATGCATAGTAATTAAAAAAAGTACAATAATACATGTTTGCATCCAATCCAAAATACTATAAACATTCGATAAATAAAGTTCGCTCTCTAAATGTCATAATACAAGTCTACCAGCAGTTGTTTGTCATCCAATCTTGTAACCTTCCATAGTTGTAGTCCATAGCTGACCTTTTTGCTTTTTCTACATAAGCATCAAAACCTGCAGTCAAGTTCCCCTTAACTAGCATAACAAAGTCAATATGCATGGTGGTTCCGCCTGCCAAAGCAGCAGCTTGGCCAGTGAAGAAATCATCTTTGGTGACAGTTCCCATAAACTCCATATCAAGATGAGTATGAGGATCAATTCCACCTGCCGTTGTGCCCCAAATAATGATCATAAGCCTCCGGGGTTATGGTACAACGGTAAGGTCGCTAATTATTAACTCAGGTATCCGTGATTCGATCCCCAGCTACGGCATATTTTACAGGAATTTTTCCTCCAAATGGGGCGCGAACCCTGGGACGTTGGGCTTCTAGACTGACCACCGCGAGCGCTTCCCGATTTACCCTGGTGATCGGTGAGAAACTTCCGTAAGGCCGGACCGATCATCCCAAGTTCAATTTATCTACTGTCTGGTTCATCAATTTTTTCCAAATAATGATCATAAGATTTAGCACATTAAGGGGATAATTGGTCCATCAGCAATTACATATATAATGTCTTTTGCAACAAAATTAAGTTATCACCTGGCATGACATATTTTCCAGCTGCATCAATTACTTTCACATCATCGCCAACCTGTAATTCACAAAAAAAATTAATATTGAAAAGACATGAATGGTAGAATAAGAAATTGCCTGCAGCCTTAATATAAACAAGAGTACAAGACAGATTCATTGACTCACACATTTAATGACCAAATAGGCACCAAGGAACTGGATAGTTTTAAAACCGTAAAAGTGTTTGGCTTAATCAGGTCCACTTGAGAAGTTGAAGGGAGTTAGTTGTTTTATATGTTTGATGAGAAAAAATAATTAATGTTGTGCCTGGAACTTCAGAGAATGACATGGTTCATTGAATACAACTACACTCCAATAGATTTGATGGGTTAACTATTTTATTAAATCCATTTACACACCATATCCTATAAATCTACTTCTAATAGTAGTATGTAACTTTGCGTATTTTCCAGAACATTAAATATATCTAATGAACCTGCACATACTGCCTTTTCCACCGGCACAAGCTTATCACGATTCATCTGCCAGAATAATAAAGTTTAAAATGCAATAGCAAGTGTTGTACTAATTCTTTGAACAATCAAACCAGGAACAGATGACAAAATGTAACAGATTAGATTAATAGAAAGTATTATGAAAAACCACACAAACAAATGAAACAAACTTGATAGATCAATTTAACCAAATGAAAAAAAAAACCATTTGAAGCATGTGAAGAAGACATCAGCAACATGCATGGGTTTTAATTAAAGCAGGAACAAAACTTAATGCAACTCATCTCAAACTTATATGATAAGCAGCAAGCAAAAACTAATGATAAGCAGCAAGCAAAAACTAATTAGACCTCTGGCTTTATAACTCACCTGTAAGGATGTTTAGCTGTACCTATCCAGAGTCCTGAAAAATAAAAATATAATTTATTAGAGTGTAAATAATGAATAAATAAATTTAACATAATTGAAATAAAACACATGTCATAGTTTAACATATACCTCAAAAAATTCTACTCGTCCATGTCTGTTGGGTCTTGAGTCTCCTGTGACTCAAAACCGTGTTGGGATGGTTGTGTTGAGTGAAATTAGCTATGACCGCGTTCATATGGTCCACCAAAGTTTTATGCCTCCGTTCGTCCGCCGCTCTCTGCCGCTCCTGATCGGCTATCCAATTATTCATCCTCTGATCCATGGAGGCAATTTGAGAGTGCAGTTCATGATTTTCCTGACGTAAAGACTGTTGATGCAGTCTGGCCCTGATTGTTATTTTGGTGTTGATACCGATTTTAGTTTAGGTGGATGATTATTGATTATGATTAAGTCCTGATCGGGGATTAGGCATGGTATGGAAAATCCTAGCTTGGAGGGCTAGGTGTTGGAAAATCCTAACCTGGAGGGTTAGGTGTTGAAAATCCTAGCTTGGAGGGCTAGGTGTGTGAAAAGTCCTAATTCGGAAGAGGTGGGTGAAAAGTCCTAGCTTGGAGGGCTAGGTGAAAAGTCCTAACTTGGAGGGTTAGGTGTAAATTCCCATCTTGGAGAATTAGGTGAAAAAGTCCTGGCTTGGAGGGTCAGGTCCTAGCTTGAAGGGCTAGGTTTGGAAAGTCCTAATCCGGAAGAGTTGGGTGAAAAGTCCTAGCTTGGAGGGCTAGGTGAAAAGTCCTAACTTGGAGGGTTAGGTGCAAATTCCCAACTTGGAGGGTTAGGTGAAAAATCCTTAGCTTGGAGGGTTAAGGTGGATGAAACCCTAGCTTGGAGGGCTAGGTTGGAGCCCCTGGATCGTTCTGGTGACCGATCAGGGTGTTGGCATGGTGCTCCTTCGTGGATCGGTCTGGTGACCGATCCAGCAATGACTGATCGGTCTGGTGACCGATCAGGGAGTATGTGTTTCACCCACTGCTTTGCTCCTGATCGGTCTGGTGACCGATCAGGGAGCAAACAGTGAGGTTGAGTTCCCTTGCTGATCTGCTCCTGATCGGTCTGGTGACCGATCAGGATCACTGTGCAGATCGTTTTGGAGAACGATCCAGCATCGCAGGTTCCTCTCTATGATCGATCAGGACGGAGCCTGATCGGTCTAGACCCAGCCTGATTGGTCTGGTGACCGATCAGGAGGTTTCCTGATCAGTCCGGTGATCGATCAGGAGGTCTGGACTGCGAAGCTCAGAAATCGCCCGATAAAGGGGTGGATCGGTCGGGTGATCGATCCACAACCTGGGATCGGTCTGGTGATCGATCCAGGAGAGTCCCAAAGAAATCGCAATTTCTAATCGAGTGTTGGGGATCGATCAGGACGGAGCCTGATCGGTCTGGACCCAGCCTGATAGGTCTGGTGACTGATAAGCACCATTTTGTTGATTATTTTAATTGCTAAAATCCATGTTTGACCCATGTTTTACTTGCTTAATTGTGATTTTACCCTAGGTTTTAGGACTTCCTCTTATTTTGAACTTAATTACAAATTTGCACATATTTGGATTATTTGGCCACTAAATTTTTGATCTATTTTTTGTAGGCATGAAAGGATCCTGGACCTAGGGCATAGTGGGTCAAACTTGAGTCGGAAGTGGACCCGGATCGAGTTATCAAGCTTCGGATTAATCCGGGCCGTCCGATTCAAAAGCGGCTAGATCTGAGCCATCTGGGACCATCTGAAGCAATCCGAGCTAGGGTTAGGGTTGATCAAGTACTCTGATCAAGATCTGAAGGTTTCATCCCAATCAGAGCTCATTCAACCGTTGGATCAAGCTCAGAGGGTTCTAGATCGTCCATTCAAAGATTAAATTGATCTGGACCATCTGTTGCACATCTGGAGGATCCGAGCTACCACGAGGCAGATCCTGACCTTTGATCATCATCATCAAAGTTTGGATTAAATTAGAGCAAGATCAGCCGTTGGATTTTCTCCAAACAATCTAGGCCGTCCATTCTTATGTATTTAATCAAACTTCACCGCAGCTTCAGCTCGGTCGCGTCTCCGCCGTTTCTTCGTCTTCTTCATTTTGTTCTTCATTTCTTCAGTAGAGTTCTTCAGTCCAAGGGGCGCGACCTCTCAATTTCTCCATTAGATCATGTGCTAGGTCAGTGGGAGGATCATCGGTGAAGTTTCCAGCTCAGAATTGCCCAAGAAACAGAGCTGGGAGAGGTTTCCTCAGCTCTGCCATTTGCTACCTTTTGATCGGCTGTGCTCCAATTCCTTCCACCTGAGCTATCTAGAGGGGTTCCCTAGAGTGCTCGGAGCATCCCCAACTCACCATTGCACGGGGACACAGTTGAATCAAGGGATTCGGATGGTGATTTCAGATTGAGCAGAGTTGAGCTGAATTCAAGCGCAGATTGAGTTTTCTCACTGATTTGTTGAGCTTACGGGTTCGAGGCTCACCCTTGCGTGACGAACAAGGAGTACATTGAGCTAGGGAAGGATTGGGGTTTAGATTCATTATTGTAATTTCTGTTTTAGCTGTAATTTCGAATTCTGTCATTTCTGTTCTGTTTTCATATCAACTGCTCTAGCTTCTTGTTCTGAATTGCTTCAGTTGTAATTAGGTTTCAGTTCTGAAGTTTGCAAGTATTAGATAGGTAGTTTGTTAGTGAGTAATTGAATTAATTTTAGTTTGCTTCGCATAGTGTAATTTCTGCAATCTCTTTTATCTGTTGCGTGCCAGTTTGTTTCTGCGTGCCAAGTTTTATTTCTGATTTTTGCAGTTTCTTTTGAATCCGATTTGTGTTTAGTTTACTCCCTGCAATTGAAAACAACATTTAGGGTGTTAATGCATTAGATTTGAGGTTATTTTGCAGTCGATTTTATTTCTGAATTTTAGTTCAGTTGTGACGTATCAAACCCCAATTCTGCAGTTTTGTTTTCAGGCACCTTGTTTCTGTTTCTCTGCGTATCAGAAATTTTAGTGATGTCCTGAATTTTGTATCAAGCTAGCTAGTGTTGTCTCCTGAAATTACATAGTAACTTGTCCCATTTAATTAGCACTTGACTTCAATTCTCCAATTGGTTTCAACTGATTCATATCAGTTTCATTTCTGCGAAATTCATGCTCGTTTCTGCACTTAGGTTCCATTGCTGTCAGTCGGTTTCCATCTCTGAAATTCTTGGTGTGTAGTTGCTGAAATTTGTATCAGTTTCATTAGCTCCCTTGAACCTTTACTGAAGATTAGATTTATGGATCAATTCCAGCCTTTTGCCTGTTCGACATTTGATTGTTCATGCATTCCTGCATACAGATTTTGCAACTCTGCATTTGTTTTTTTTGCATTCAATTAGCTCTGAATTGGGTCGGTTCCTTGCTGCATCTCAGTTTCATATCCTCTGAATTATGTATCAACTGAAACCCCAACAAGCAGATTGATATCAGCTAGTGCTTGTTAAATTTGTCTCTGAAATTCATGTTTCCCTTTTGGCACATCAGTTTTTACTGCTTACAAGTTTGTATCCATCTTGGTATCAAGTCAAATCTCGGGATTGAATTTGTAGTGAACTGTTTTAGGTTGCTTTGTATTTGGTTTGTCTTGAGTTTGATTTTGGAAGTAAGTCGTTGCATTAGTTTCGATCGAAGGTTAGCTGCTGTGTTGTTTTATTGCTTAGCATTTGTTTTGCAATTTGAAATCAGATTCATTTTTCAAAATTGATTACTTGCTTTAGTGGATTAAGTGGTCCATTGGTTGAGTTAGAACTTGCTATAACTTGTTAAGTTCAATAGTTAAGTTTCTTTTCTTTTTATTGTGATTTCATTCTTGATTGCAACCACAACTCAAATCTTATTTGAAACTCAAAAATATCAACGACACATAAACACGAGCTCGAATCAAACACAACATCAACTAGTCCCTAGGAAAAATACGACCTGTGGCCCCTTTACTACGTTTTCATATTTTGATTACAAAAAGGGTTTCCAGCATTTATAAATATTCTAAATTCTGATGAACCCACACATTCGTGACAACTTAACCTAGTATTTCGGGATCATCAAATTTTTGGCGCCGTTGCCGGGGAAGCAACTAGTTGATTTGTTTGATTTTTGCTTGTGTGCTTATGGGCATATCATTTGATTCTATTTTCTGTTGTTTTATCTTTTGTATACGGTTGCTGCCATTTTTCTTGTTTGTTTTGTGACAGGGCTGTAAGATCAAAATGTTTTCACCAGAGGACTATACAGAGCTCAAAGATGCACTGGTGGGGTTAAAAAATGTTTTTAAGCATTGGAATTCCCAACTAAGACCCAACAGTGATTCATCTACTTACCAGCAGCCATGTCGACAATTTCAGCAGCCCGATTCAAACTTTCAGCAGAACCAACCTTTCAATCAGCCACCACAGCAATTTCAACCACAATTCCAGAATTTTCAACAGCCCTATTCGAATTTTCAGCCGGATCATCAGTTTTTTCAGCCTAATTGTCAGCAAAGTCAGCCTTTCCAAAATTTTCAGCCAAATCAACCAAATTTCCAGCAACCTCAGATTGGGCAGCCACAATTCTAGAGTTTTCAGTCCCAATTTCAGCAATTCCAACCTCAATTCCAGCCATATCAACAAGGGCAGTAAGGTTGTCAATCGTTTCAAACATTTCCACCTCAAAACCAACCATTTTTCCAGCCCTCACAGCCCTTTAATCAGAATTTCCAGCAACAAAATCAGAATTTCCAGCCCACGCAATTTCAGTTTTCACCACCACAATTTCAACCTCACATCCAAGATTTCCAGGGCTACAATTCTCAGCAATTTCCACCATCATTCCAGCCAAATTTTCAGCAGTTTAATCAGCCTATTCAACCATTTGATCAGCCCCCACAGTCTCCATTTCAGAATGCACAGTCTACTCTTGGTCTTTAGCAGTCTTATGTTACATTTCAAGACCAACAAGAGTTCCATACTAACCAAGGAGGCTTTGAGAATCATGATTGGAGTGAGGCTCAACAACAAAGGCTGGAGGAGATGTTTCAACAAGTCCTACAACAACAGCAAAGTTTTCAAGAACAACAACAGCAAATTTTTCAAGAACAACAACAAAGGCTTCAAAACATGCAAGATCAATTGAAACAAAGTCAAGCCCAAGAATCAGGACAATTATCTTCTCATGCTATTCTTAATTCTGAGGGCCCCGGAGTTAATTTTTTATCAGTTCAATGTGACCCTAGTGCATGGCCAAGTCCTTCTTCAAGTGATCTTGAAAATTTGGTAGTAGAAGAAGAAGAAATCATTAAAATCAGGGCACCTACAGCATGCATTCCTCCAGAGATTCCCACTCAAAATCCATTTCCAAATTTTTCAGCTCAAGAAGAAGATTCTGAAGCTCCACAGGACCATTCTCATTTTTTATTTTGTGATGATAGTGTTATTGATGGTCCTAATTTTTCTGATATTGTTGTTGCAGATATTACTGAGGAAACATGCATAGGAGATGATTCTACAGGTGTAGGGGATTGCACTAAGCCCCAGGGATCACCACAATTGACTGGTACATTAGAAGATTCAGAGGATGAACCAGAAAGTGTAGGGACTTGCATGGTGGAAGCGAGAACCCAAGGATCACCTGCTTTCGTTGAGTGTCCACCAGAACCTGAACCTGAAGTGGAGCAATTACTTGACCAGGAGGAGAACACGGATACATCTACTCTTGTAGAACCTCTAGGGATTTTTCAGCACGATCAGTAAATACTCCTCCTAATTTTTCTGAAAATTGCATAGAGGTACCTCAAACTGATTTTATTATTTGTGATATACTTAGGGATGCATCTCTTGTAGAATTTGATTGTGAAAAATCCCTAGAGGTACCTAGTGTTAAATTGGCTGAATATGAAGCATGTGATGATACATCAGATGTAAATGTTGAGTGTGAAAAATTTTTAGAAGTGCCTAGACTTGATGTTGATTGTTGTGATGAGTCTTTTGATATATCTTATGCTGAAAATAATTGTGAAAAATTCATTGAGATACCTAAAGTTGATTTCATAGGTTGTGATACATTGCTTGATACATCTTTGATGAAAAATAATTGTGATATTTCTATTGAAGTGCCAAAAATTAATTTCTTTGTTTGTGATGAGGTCCTGGATGCAAATTTTGTAGGAAATAACTGTGAAAAATTTATTGAGGCACCAAGAAATATTTAATTGGATGTAATGCAGTTTTGGATACGTTTCATGCAGAGACTGATATTATTTTATTTCTTTCTGACCCTGCACGCTTGAGAGAGGTATTACATTGTTTTGCAGGGTCCAGAAGACTATTGGAGTGGGTGCTCCATCTGAACAGACTCCAGCCTCCTGGAAGAAATTTCAAAAGGCATCAAGAAGGAGGAGTTGATTTTACTCTAATTCGAAGCACTCCACCTCTTACATGGGTCTTGTACCTAAATCGCCTGCGGCCACCTGAGAAATTTTTTGTGAAGTCTAAGTGTGGGGGAGTCCGAATTCTCTTAGCCACCCATGTTCCTCCACTACCACGATGGAGGCTACTGCTTGATAGACTCCGTCCACCAGAAATAAAGGGGAGTTTGTTCTTTCTTGCATTTTCCTTCATTTTTCTGACTTCTAGAATTTTCTTTTTAATTGAGTCCTTGCTAATAAATACATGAGTAGAGTAGAATGATTAGGAGTCATTGTAAATACCATGTCTTTTCTTTTAGCACTTTTTCTTGCATGACTAGGATAAATGTATCCCTCTAGGTTATCTCCATAGCATTTTAGAGTCTTTTGAAAATAAATTAAATTTGGTTGTTAAAACTTAGGGTTTGAGGTAATGGATGAAATCTTGGATACTTGAGTACTACTTTGCTTTAGATTCTTAATTGAAGACTTGAGATGAATTATTTTTGCCTAGTAAGAATTAGCCTTATTTTTGTGATACACATATGTAATTGTACTCTAGAACTTGCTTAGGTTCTTTCTAAGCCATATTTCAATGATTGGGTCACATTTATAGAGACAAATCATTTTGCTTCTCATTTCATATCAATTTTCGTAAATTCCCCTTGTATCACTTCATATTTCTCATTTTCTCTACCTAATCCCACTTTTCTATGGACTTAGGCTGTGTTTGGTAGGGTGTAATCCACCCTGTAATGTAATCGAGATTACATTACGAGTTGGATTCCTTTGTTTGGAATCACTTTAAGATTGCAATGTAATGTAATCTCGATTACAAAAGAGGTTGATGATTTGTAATCTGGATTACAAACCAAAACCTCCGTAATCTGGATTACATTACAGCTTGTAAAGTCGTCGGGCGGGCGGTGATAGTGGTTGGTCGCCGTCGGCCAGCCGCCGGCGACCACCGCCGGCCGCCTGCCGCCGGCGACCACCGCCGGCCGCCTGCCGCCGGCCGCCGACGACCACCGCCGGCCGTCGGCCGCCGGCGACCAGCGCCGGCCGCCGGCGACCACCGCCGACCGCCGGCGACCACCGCCGTCGGCCGCCGGCGACCACCGCCGGCCGCCGGCGACCACCGCCGGCCGCCGGCGACCACCGCCGCGGGCAGCCGGCGACCACCGCCGGCAGCCGGCGACCACCGCCGTCGGTCGCCGGCGACCACCGCCGCCGGCAGCCGGCGACCATCGCCGCCGGCAGCCGGCGACCACCGCCGTCAGCCGGCGACCGCCGCCGCCGACCACCGGCGCCGGCCGCCGGCGACCACTGCCGCCGGCCGCCGGCGACCACTGCCGCCGACCGCCTGCCACCGACCGCCGGCGACCACCGCCGCCGGCCGGCCGCCGCCGGCGACCGCCGCCGCCGGCGACGTTCGCCGGCCGGTCAATGGTCACCGCCTGCCCGGCGACGATCGTCGGTCGTCAATCTTGATTACATTACAGGATGGATTGCCTCTCACCAAACAAAAGAATCCAACTTGTAATGGTTATCAAAGATTACATACAACTCATTACCAAACATAACAATGTAATCAAGATTACATTACATTACATTACAAACTTGATTACATTACAGACCGGATTACATTACCCCCTACCAAACGTAGCCTAAATTGTTTGGGATGTTTCTTAATGCTACTTTGCCCGAGACGGACAAAGATTTAAGTGTGGGGGAGTGACTATTATTTTGGTATCAAGGAGGCATTTTGTGTCAAAAAGAAAAAAAAAATTTTGCAATTGGAAGGATCAAAGTAAGTTAAGTTTGGTATCAAATTCAAGTGGGAAGAAGTGAGCAAGGATGGAAAACAATTGAAGATTCGTGATCATCATTTGAAGATCCAAGGAAGTTGAACCTCAAGTTGAATTTGGGTGAAGCAAATGAAATGAAAACAGAAAAAAAAACAATAAAGCCAAGTGGCATGCACATGAAGAAAAAAAAAATCTGTGCCAAAGAAATTTTTGTACCAACTTGAGATGAATCTGGGTTTTCCAAGGCTGCAAATTAGAAATTGTAGAGCACCTCCACTGCTGATCAGAAAGAAAAATGGCTGCTAAGAGTTTCAGATCAGAATTTGCAAGGTGAGAAAAGCTGTGCCAAGGTCTTAATTGGAACATAATAGCAGAATTGCAGCTGTGAGGAAATCTGTAATACAAGGGACCTGTTAAATCAGTAACAAGTTTTGCTGAGCTGAAATTAATGCAAAAGATCTACCGAGTGCTAGATCTGAATAGCAGCTAAATCTGGAAGCTGAACAAAGCTGAAAAGAAGCTGAAAATCTGAACTTGTAATCTGCCGAGGCTTGATTTGGAGCTGCTGAAATGAAACAAGATGAATGCATGTGAAGCTGCAAAATGCTTAAGAATCTGTTGGGAGCTGGTGTTGAATCTCCAATACAGGGACAGAGCAAGAAAAAAAATTCAGATTGGAAGTGCTAGGACTGTGGTTGAGACTTGACACAGATTAGTATCAAGTGAAAACTGAATTTGGATGGAAGTAAGTAATGCAGTGCTGATCACAGAATCTGCCGAGTGCTGAATTTTAGAGCTAATGAATGAAGAACAGCAGCTGGATAGATCTGAAAGTAATGCAAAAATCTGTGCCAAGTGAGAAAATTGTGCCAAAGTTTCAAGTAGAGTTCATGTTTATGAATCTTACGCATGTGGAAATGCAAATCTGAAGTGGGTAATCCACTACCGATCAAAACAGAAAAGAATTAGAGAATCTGTTTGGAGTTTCAAATCAGAAAAAAAAAATAGTGTAGGCAGGCAATTCAGAATTTCTCAAGTGGAGCACTAAATTCTCCACTATCATTAATGCAATTGCTGTGAAGGAGGCAAAGAATTGCAAGGATAATCCATTTCTATTTGATGCAAACTGCTGAGTGGAGGAATCGGACTGGAATGTAAATCAGATCAAAGTGCTCCATTTGAAAACTTCCGAAAAATAAAAACAGAAAACAGTTTGAAAAAAAAGAGAGAGAAACAAAGTTGGCACACAAAATTGGAGTTTCGACACCATGAAATCAAGTGAATTTTTTCTCATCCGAGTCCAAGCTTTATTCCATTTCATTTCTGACTTTACAAGAATGAAAGAAAGAAGAAAAAAAAAGAGAAGAAGAGAAGGAAGCAATTGGCACACAAATGAGGTTTTTGGCACAATGACACCAACAAAGTTTTATTCATCTCAATCAAAGGCATTGCTCAAGATTTTTTCCACCACACTTTTTATATCACTAGAGGACTGTAAAGAGAAGCAAAGTACATTGGAAACATCCTTGAGCAACCAAGTCTCCCACTTTATCAATTTTTCCATTTTTTTTGGCTTTTACTCCATTTCTTACCATTTTCTATGTCTTTCATTTGTTTTTGTAGATGTTGATCCTAATCATGAATAATGGTGGAGATTAGATAACAAGCAAGCCTATGGTAGTGCAAGAAGCATGTGTGTTTGAGTGAGCTCCACTTCCATAATCAACTTATAACTTAAAGAGAGAGCCACCAAATTTTCCTTGAAAGGTTAGTGAGTAAAATTCATCTCAATGACTCATGAAGGATGAAAAGGCTAAGTTGTTGATTTAAGGACAAGATACTAATCCATAGAGCTTAGATTTTTGAGAATTGACAACCTTAGGTAATTTCTTTTCATTTGCTTCTAATTATGCTTAAGAAAATCTAGGGGATACATACTTAGTAGTTTTGCGAGACACTCAAGTTTAAGTGTGGGGGAGTTGATAAGTACCATTTTATTGATTATTTTAGATGTCAAAATCCATGTTTGACCCATATTTTTCTTGCTTAAATTGTGAATTTACCCAAGGTTTTAGAACTTACCTTTATTTTGGACTTAATTGCAAATCTTGATATATTTGAACTATTTTGCCACTAAATTTTTGATCTATTTTTGTAGGCATGAAAGGTTCTTGGACCTAGGGTATACTGGGTCAAACTTGAGTCGGAAGAGGACCCAGATCGAGTTATCAAGCTTCGGATTAATCTGGGCCGTCCGATTCAAAAGCGGCTAGATCTGAGCCATCCGGAACCATCTGAAGCAATCCGAGCTAGGGTTAGGGCTGATCAAACACTCTGATCAAGATCTGAAAGTTTCATCCCAATCAGAGCTCATTCAACCATTGGATCAAGCTCAGAGGGTTCTAGATCGTCCATTCGAAGATTAGGTTGATCTGGACCATCCGTTGCACATCTGGAGGATCCGAGCTACCACGAGGCAGATCCCGACCCCTGATCATCATCATCAAAGTTTGGATTAAATCAGAGCAAGATCAGCCGTTGGATTTCCTCAAATCAATCTGGGTCGTCCATTCTTATGTATTTAATCAAACATTTCCCAGCCTTCAGCTTCGTCGCATCCTCGCCGTAATAGTGTCTTCTTCTTCATTTTCTTCCTATTCTTCAGCAAATTCTCTATCTAAGAGGCGCGACCACTCGATTTCCTTGCTTAGATCATGTGCTAGGTCATTGGGAAGGCCATCAGTGAAGTTTTCAGATCAGAATTGCTCAAGAGACAGATCTGTTGAGAGGTTTCCGCAGCTCTGTCCATTTGCTACCTTCGGATCGGCTGTGCTCCAATTCCTTCCACCCGAGCTATCTAGAGGGGTTCCCTAGATTGCTTGGATCATCATCAACTCACCTTCGCATGCAGACACAGCTGAAATGAAGATTTCGAATGGAAAATTCAGAATGAAGTAATCTGAGCTGTATTCAATCGCAGATGGAGTTTTCCCTATGGTTTGCTGAGCTTACGGGTCCGAGGCTCTCCCTTGCGTGACGAACAAGGAGTACCTGAGCTCGGGAAGGGATCGAGGAGTAGTTTCTTTAGTTTAAATTCAGTTTTAGCTGTAGTTTTAATTTCTGTCGCAACTCTGTTTCTGAAATTCTTGTATCAGCTGTTTGAGTTTGTTTCCTGAATTGTTTAGCTTAATTAGGTTTTGAATCTTCAAGTTAAATAGTTTAGTGAACTTGTTAGTGATCAAGTGACTTTAATTTCAGTATATTTCTCTGTTAATTGCTTGCTTGTCAAATTCAGATTGCGTGCCACTTCTATTTCTATAATTTCTGCCGGTTTCTGAACTTGTATCCGAGCTGTTTGATGTCCAAATTGTCTCTGCATTTAGTTGTTTTAATTTCTGCATTCGAGTCAGATATATGCTTGCTTAGTTAACATAGAACTTAGTCTTGGTTTCCTGCAATTCAGTCCATGTTTTCAGCTTAGCTAGCGCTGAATTTCTGCACCTTACTGTTGAATTTCTGCACATTCAGTTTCTGAATTTTTGTGTTCTAGAATTGCTGATTTCAGCTCTTAAATGCCTTCACTTAGACTTGCATAGTTCATCCCTAATAGCCTTATTTCTAAATTGAATCAATCAGTTTAAAAATCTGAGTTGAAAGTTTACCATTTTCGAATTTGGTGTTAGTTTTTGGCACAAAAGGTTTTCCCTGCGTGCTAACTGTTTGGACCTGTTGCATCCGAAATTAATCTGTTTTCTTGGTATATGATTGTGTTTTGAAATCAATAAGCATAGCACTCAACATTTCTGAATTTTACTCGCATTTGTGGCTTTAGGAAGTGGTAGCTAGTTGTGTTGAGTTTATTTGAATGTTTGGTTATTAAATTTTGTAGCTAGCATTGGTGTTAAGTTGTTTGCTTGCGAAAATCATCATTCACTGCTCTATTTCTTAGCTTAGCATTTGTTTTGCACCTTTCCAATTTCAGTTAAGTCCTTTGGTTGATTCGATTTCCCTTTGATTGAGTTATTACTTGCTATTGCTTGTTTAGCTCATTAGTTTAGTTCTTTTATTTTTATTGCTCTTTCATTTCTGAATTGCCAACAACCCCAGATTTTATTCGAAACCCAAAACAATCATGACACATAAATACAAGCTCGAATCACACAACATCAACTAGTCCCGAGGAAAAATACGACCTGTGGCCCCTTTACTACGTTTTCATATTTTTGATTGCAAAAAGGATTTCCAGCATTTATACATATTCTAAATTTGGAGGACCCACACATTTCGTGATAGTCTATTTTGGGTCCGTCAAATTTTTGTGACACACATATGTTATTGTACTCTAGAACTTGCTTAGGTTCTTTCAAAACCATATTTCAATGATTAGATCACATCTATGGAGGCTAATCAATTTGTTTCCCTTTTCCATATTATTCTTAGCAATGATCATACTTGATACATACTCTTTTCAATTTTCCTTTCTATTTTCCTACTCTTAACCCCATTTTTCTATGGATTTGTTTGCTTGGGATGTTGTTTTAATGCTACTTTGCCCGAGACGGACAAAGATTTAAGTGTGGGGGAGTGACTATTGTTTTGGAAAGATTAGATATCAAAGAGGCATTTCAAAAAAAAAATTACATATGCCAAGCTCAATTCGGTTGAAGAAGAAGAATTTGTGTGCCAAAGTCTAAGTTGGCACGCAAACATCCAATTGAAGCCAAATTCCGGAAAAAAATCAAGCAATAAATTGAAGATCTAAGCAAGGTTGTGCCAAGGTGAATTCGGTTGAAAGAAAAGAAAAAAAAAGAGCAGAAAAAAAACAACAAATCTGTGCCATTTAAGGAATAAACTTTTTGGATAGCATGTTTTGGTCGGAATGCTTGGGACTTGCAGCTGCTCCTTGCTTAGAAATCAAATACATCTTGCTAAATGGTTTGTGGAGCTGGACAGATCTGAAAACAACAGAAAAAAAATCTGTGCCAAGTACAAATGCAGAAATCTGGGCAGAAATTGTTTACAATATCATACAAGGCAGTTTTGTACCAACTTCAAGCTTCCTAAACCAGCAGTGTCTTGCTGGTTTTCAATAGAACTGGTAGAATGGATTTTGGCTGAATTCAGTCTCTTGGGGAGCAGATTTCAAGTGAAAGCAATTGAATGAATTTAGAACATAAAAAAAAACTGCAGTGCAAAGGCTGAAATTGAACTTGTTGAGTAGAATTTTTGAATGGAATGCTTTAAGTGCTCAACTACTCCTAGATGCCAACTGATATGAAGAAATTAGAGTTTTGAAAGATCTGAAAGGCTCCATTAGAAGACTTGAGAGCAGAGAAAAAAAAACAGAAAACAGTTTGAAAAAGAAAAGAAAAGAAGAGAGAAACAAAAACAAGGGTGGCACACACAAGGGAGTTTCGGCCTCATGAATTTAGTCAAGATAAACTCATCCAAATCCAAGCCTTGCATCGCTGCCATTCTAACTTTACAAGAGAGAAAGAAAGAAGAAAAAAAAACAGGATGAAAAGAGGAAAAGAAAAACAAGTGGCACATAAAAAGGAAAAATTGGCACATTTGAACAAATGGGTTTTCTTCATCCAAATCAAAGGCATTGTTCAAGATTTACTCCGCCACATTTTGATATCACTAGAGGACTGTAAAGATGGGGCAAAGAGCATCAAAAATATCCTTGAGCACTCAAGCCTTCCACTCCATCAAATTTTCTATTTCCTTGATTTTTACTCTATTTCTTACCATTCTCCATGTTTTCACTTGTTTTTATAGATGTTGATCCTAATCATGAATAATGGTGGAGATTAGATAACAAGCAAGCCTATCTATGGTAGTGCAAGAAGCATGTGTGTTTGAGTGAGCTCTACTTCCATCATCAACTTAGAACTTAAGGAAAGAGCCACCAAAACTTCCCTTGAAAGGCTAGTGAGTTAAATTCATCTCAATGACTCATGAAGGATGAAAATGCTAAGTTGTTGATTTAAGGACAAAATACTAATCCATAGAGCTTAGATTTATGAGAATTGACGACCCTAGGTAATTTATTTTCATTTGCTTCTAATTATACTTAAGAAAATCTAGGGGATACATACTTAGTAGTTTCGCGAGACGCTCAAGCTTAAGTGTGGGGGAGTTGATAAGTACCATTTTATTGATTATTTTAATTGCTAAAATCCATGTTTGACCCATATTTTACTTGCTTAATTGTGATTTTACCCTAGGTTTTAGGATTTCCTCTTATTTTGGACTTAATTGCAAATTTGCACATATTTGGATTATTTGGCCACAAAATTTTTGATCTATTTTTTGTAGGCATGAAAGGATCCTGGACCTAGGGCATACTGGGTCAAACTTGAGTCGGAAGTGGACCCGGATCGAGTTATCAAGCTTCGGATTAATCCGGGTCGTCCGATTCAAAAGCGGCTAGATCTGAGCCATCTGGGACCATCTGAAGCAATCCGAGCTAGGGTTAGGGTTGATCAAGCACTCTGATCAAGATCTGAAGGTTTCATCCCAATCAGAGCTCATTCAACCGTTGGATCAAGCTCAGAGGGTTCTAGATCGTCCATTCAAAGATCAGGTTGATCTGGACCATCCGTTGCACATCTGGAGGATCCGAGCTACCACGAGGCAGATCCTGACCTCTGATCATCATCATCAAAGTTTGGATTAAATCAGAGCAAGATCAGCTGTTGGATTTTCTCCAAACAATCTAGGCCGTCCATTCTTATGTATTTAATCAAACTTCACCGCAGCTTCAGCTCGGTCGCGTCTCCGCCGTTTCTTCGTCTTCTTTGTTTTGTTCTTCATTTCTTCAGTAGAGTTCTTCAGTCCAAGGGGTGCGACCCCTCAATTTCTCCATTAGATCATGTGCTAGGTCAGTGGGAGGATCATCGGTGAAGTTTCCAGCTCAGAATTGCCCAAGAAACAGAGTTGGGAGAGGTTTCCTCAGCTCTGCCATTTGCTGTCTTTTGATCGGTTGTGCTCCAATTCCTTCCACCTGAGCTATCTAGAGGAGTTCCCTAGAGTGCTCGGAGCATCCCCAACTCACCATCGCACGCGGACACAGTTGAATCAAGGGATTCGGATGGTGATTTCAGATTGAGCAGAGTTGAGCTGAATTCAAGCGCAGATTGAGTTTTCTCACTGATTTGTTGAGCTTACGGGTTCGAGGCTCACCCTTGCGTGATGAACAAGGAGTACATTGAGCTAGGGAAGGATTGGGGTTTAGATTCATTATTGTAATTTCTGTTTTAGCTGTAATTTCGAATTCTGTCATTTCTGTTCTGTTTTCATATCAACTGCTCTAGCTTCTTGTTCTGAATTGCTTCAGTTGTAATTAGGTTTCAGTTCTGAAGTTTGCAAGTATTAGATAGGTAGTTTGTTAGTGAGTAATTGAATTAATTTTAGTTTGCTTCGCATAGTGTAATTTCTGTAATCTCTTTTATCTGTTGCGTGCCAGTTTGTTTCTGCGTGCCAAGTTTTATTTCTGATTTTTGCAGTTTCTTTTGAATCCGATTTGTGTTTAGTTTACTCCCTGCAATTGAAGACAACATTTAGGGTGTTAATGCATTAGATTTGAGGTTATTTTGCAGTCGGTTTTATTTCTGAATTTTAGTTCAGTTGTGGCGTATCAAACCCCAATTCTGCAGTTTTGTTTTCAGGCACCTTGTTTCTGTTTCTCTGCGTATCAGAAATTTTAGTGATGTCCTGAATTTTGTATCAAGCTAGCTAGTGTTGTCTCCTGAAATTACATAGTAACTTGTCCCATTTAATTAGCACTTGACTTCAATTCTCCAATTGGTTTCAACTGATTCATATCAGTTTCATTTCTGCGAAATTCATGCTCGTTTCTGCACTTAGGTTCCATTGCTGTCAGTCGGTTTCCATCTCTGAAATTCTTGGTGTGTAGTTGCTGAAATTTGTATCAGTTTCATTAGCTCCCTTGAACCTTTACTGAAGATTAGATTTATGCATCAATACCAGCCTTTTGCCTGTTCGACATTTGATTGTTCATGCATTCCTGCATACAGATTTTGCAACTCTGCATTTGTTTTTTTTTTTGCATTCAATTAGCTCTGAATTGGGTCGGTTCCTTGCTGCATCTCAGTTTCATATCCTCTGAATTATGTATCAACTGAAACCCCAACAAGCAGATTGATATCAGCTAGTGCTTGTTAAATTTGTCTCTGAAATTCATGTTTCCCTCTTAGCACATCAATTTTTACTGCTTACAAGTTTGTATCCATCTTGGTATCAAGTCAAATCTCGGGATTGAATTTGTAGTGAACTGTTTTAGGTTGCTTTGTATTTGGTTTGTCTTGAGTTTGATTTTGGAAGTAAGCCGTTGCATTAGTTTCGATCGAAGGTTAGCTGCTGTGTTGTTGTATTGCTTAGCATTTGTTTTGCAATTTGAAATCAGATTCATTTTTCAAAATTGATTACTTGCTTTAGTGGATTAAGTGGTCCATTGGTTGAGTTAGAACTTGCTATAACTCGTTAAGTTCAATAGTTAAGTTTCTTTTCTTTTTATTGTGATTTCATTCTTGATTGCAACCACAACTCAAATCTTATTTGAAACCCAAAAATATCACCGACACATAAACACGTACTCGAATCAAACACAACATCAACTAGTCCCTAGGAAAAATACGACCTGTGGCCCCTTTACTACGTTTTCATATTTTGATTGCAAAAAGGGTTCCAGCATTTATAAATATTCTAAATTCTGATGAACCCACACATTCGTNTGCAATGAAAGCGATACCTTTTTCGACCGAATTGGTGTTAGTCTGTTCGTGCAGTTCTAGTTCAGAAAATAATTCATCTAGTTTTATTTTAGAAAGATCTCTAGAGACCTTGTATGCATCTACCATAGATGCCCACAAGGTGTTTCTAGGAAAGGCGTTTAGAGTATACCTTATTAGGTCATGGTTTTCAACCTTGTTACCTATTGAGTGAAGACCGTTCATTACCTCCTGGATTCGTGCGTGGAGCTGGGCTGCTGTTTCGTTGTCGGCCATCTTGATAGTGTAGAGTTTATTCAGTAGCAGAACCCTTTTGCTGATCCTGGTGTCCGAAGTCCCTTCGTGCATCTCGATCAGTTTTGCCCATAGCTCTTTTGCACTGTTGAAGGGGCCCACTCGGTTCAGCTCTTCCTTTGTCAGCCCGCATTGTAGGGTTTGCGTTGCTTTTGCGTCGGCTTCTATCTTGCGCTTTAGAGTGTTGTCCCACTCCGAGTAGATTTGTGGAAGTCCTTCTGCATTTTCGGGGGATCTCCAGAAGGACTGGATAATGATCCACATGTCCACCTGAGTTTTCAGGTGGACTCCATGCGACTTTTTCCAGTAGGAAAAGTCTTCTCCACTGAAGAGTGGAGGTTCTAGCGGTGCTGAATCCCTCTTGCATAGACATTTGTTCTGTAAAAGGAAATTTTACAAAAAAAAAAAAGGTGTCCCAAGACTTGGTCTTGGATTAGCAGTGCGGGATAAAGATAATTAAAAGAAATTAATTAAAAAAAAATCCGAAAAAATATTTCAAACTGGTGGGTTGCACTAAGTTTGAATTCCCGCTCTGATACCACTTGTTGGATCGTGAAAAGCCGATAGAAGGGGGGGTGAATATCGGAAATCGCTCTTTTTCGGGAAAACTAAGAGTAAGTGCACAGCGGAAATAAAAATACGAGACACAGCACAAAGACACAGTGATTTTTACTTGGTTCGGAGCCTGTGTCGACTCCTACTCCAAGGCCCACGGTCGTTGACCGTTTACTTTGGGCAATTCTATATTCGCGCAAATAGGTTACAATGATTTCAATTACAAAGAGAGTGCAATAAAATAATAATAAAATATTAAGCTCTTCGTTACCGACGTCCGGAGTGTGTCGATTCTTTTCGGGGCAGCGGGACGTCGTCGGCTCGAGGTGAGGCGTTTCTGGAGCAAGGCACGAGCGTAGAAGAGCGTGGAAGCTTTGGAATCAAGTTGATGTGAAGCTTGGGGTCGAGGGGTGCTATTTATAGCACCTAGGGCGCCCTGGACGTCGGGGGCGCCCTGCCACGTGTCAGCCGATCCGGATTTAGCTCGGTCAACAGTTATCCCATCCGAATAGGGATAAGTTTGACTCTGGGGGCGCCCTGGTCGCAGAGGGCGCCTTGGCTGACTTCTTCTGCGCAGAGATCTCGGCTGTGGATAAAGATGAGGCTTCGCAGACCTGGGCCCAAGGCGCCTTGGCTGCTGAGGGCGCCCTGGCTGCTGAGGGCGCCCTGCCCAATAGGCAGCCGAAGCCCTTTTTGCTTCACTTGGTTTTTGGTTCACCTTGGGGGCGCCCTGGACACTCATGGCGCCCTGCTCAGCTGCTGCCTCACTCCTTTGAGGCTCTCTGAGTTGCAGACACACGTTCCTTCGGTCCTGCATCCAGGGGTTAGTCCAAAACACCAATAACACAATTAATTATTTATTTTATTACAGCCTTAGCTGTCTTGGTTCTGACTTTGGTCTCCGAAATGGAGCCCTAGGTCGAACGACGCCTACTGTTCCCTCGACGGGGAACGGTCCTCACCTACTCCTCTCGGGGAGAATTTACCTGTTGCCAACCGCTCCTTTGGTTGGACTTTTGCCTGACGGTCCTTTGTCAGGGCTTGGATGCCGAGCTACCCTTCGCCCGGTGCCCCTAGACAGTCCTTCGCTAGGTCTTCAGTCCCCAGACTGTCCTTCGCCTGGTGCCTAGCAGTCCTTTGCTAGGCTTTTAACTCTGGCATTCCTTCGCCAGTGCCTAGTGGTCCTTTGCTAGGGCTTTTAACTCTGGCATTCCTTCGCCAGTGCCTAGCGGTCCTTTGCTAGGGCTTTCACTGCACACTTGATTAACTTGTTAGAAAACAAGAAGGACTTAACTTTTGATCTATTTTGCCATTATCAAAACACAGGTTTGACTTAGGTGCACTCTGCACCAACTGCTATTACTGCAGACTATGATGAGTTGGCTCCTGATCTGCGCTGGCAGGTCGCAGAGATAGAGCGACAATTGGAGCACGAGTTACACATCTCCGAGCTTTGGCGGTAGGAGGTCAGCTCCGAGTTCCAGTCGTTTGATCGCCGTGTTGATGCCTTAGCATCTGGTGTCTCTGAGATGAGCGCGTTCCAGGACTGATGGTATGAAGAATGGTATCATCATACGTTCCCTGAGGGTGCATCCCCCGGTGATCCTTCACCCGGGGATATCATTTATATTGATGATTCTGATGACAATTGATCTTAACTGTGTTGTATGACTTTTGGGTTGTATGCCCTCTGACTTTGTTGGTGTGACCTTGAGTCACACATATTTTGCTACTTGTTCGGATGTTTTCATGCCTTGACCTATATATTTTTACCTCCATGCTTATCTACTATTGTTGATGCCATGTTGATTATGTACCTGTTATCTGCATGATTGTTCGATTGCCATGTTCATGCTTACAATGCCATGTTTATTTGATACTTATGAATATTATGGCATGCTTTGGGAGTCTATATTTCATACTCATATGATGCATATGATTGCTATGTCTTGCTATAATTTTTCACATGTGTTCGTATGATCATTCCACAAACTATCACATTTTTGATGAGTTGGGATTCCTCTAGGATTGAGGGGGAGTTCATCTTAATCTTGACAGTCCCTCTTGTCCCTTTTCGGTGTTCGACAAAGGGGGAGAGTGTTGATTGGTTAAGTTTAGCATGATCATGTTGTAGGGGGAGGATCTGGATTCCCCTATGATTCTAAAGTTGGAATATTGATTGAGAATCCCTAAACTTAAAATTGGGTTGTCAAACAACAAAAAGGGGGAGATTGTTGATGTAGTCTGGCCCTGATTGTTGTTTTGGTGTTGACAACGATTTTAGTTTAGGAGGATGATTATGATAATTATGATTAAGTCCTGATCGAGGATTAGGCATGATATGGAAAATCCTAACCTGGGAGGTTAGGTGTGATGATTATGATAATTATGATTAAGTCCTGATCGAGGATTATGCATGATATGGAAAATCCTAACCTGGGAGGTTAGGTGTAGAAAATCCTAGCTTGGAGGGCTAGGTGTTGGAAAAGTCCTAATTCGGAAGGGTTGGGTGAAAAGTCCTAGCTTGGAGGGCTAGGTGAAAAGTCCTAACTTGGAGGGTTAGGTGCAAATTCCCATCCTAGAGAATTAGGTGAAAAAGTCCTGGCTTGGAGGGTCAGGTGCCTAGCTTGGAGGGCTAGGTTGGATGATGTTCTAACTCGGAAGAGTTGGGTGAAAAGTCCTAGCTTGGAGGGCTAGGTGAAAAGTCCTAGCTTGGAGGGCTAGGTGAAAAGTCCTAACTTGGAGGGTTAGGTGCAAATTCCCAACTTGGAGAGTTAGATGGAAAAATCCTTAGCTTGGAGGGCTAAGGTGGATGAATTCCTAGCTTGGAGGGCTAGGGTTGAGTCACTGGATCGGTCTGGTGACCGATCAGGGACATTGGCACGCTGCTCCTTAGTGGATCAGTCTGGTGACCGATCCAGCTATGTCTGATCGGACTGGTGACCGATCAGGGAGCGCACAGTGAGATTGGGAATCTACTGTGTGGCTCCTGATCGGACCGGTGACCGATCAGGGAGCAGGCTGCTTTCCTTGCTGTCTTGCTCCTGATCGGTCTGGTGACCGATCAGGAGCAAACGGTGAGTGAGTTCCCTTGCTAATCAAAGTCTTGGATCGGTCCGGTGACCGATTAGGGATCTTGGATTGGATTAAAAAATAACTGTTCATCTGCCCTAATCGATTTGGGTGACCGATCAGGATCCATTCTGATCGGTCTGGTGACCGATCAGGCTTCACCCTGATCGGTCTGGTGACCGATTAGGCGTGTATAGCTGCGAGAGCTGGGAATCCCAGCGAAGCAGTGGATCGATCTGTTGACCGATCCACACACCTGGATCGGTCCGGTGACCGATCACTTTAATTCAAATTTCACTGTCAGACGTGGTCAGAGCGTCTGATCGTATCTGATTTGCTGATGTATGTTTCTGATATTTGATATGCTGCTTGATTTGCTGCTCTAATGCTCTGATTGAGTTTCAGGTGACAGGGGAGGATTCAAACACTCAAGGAGAAGTCAAGAGTGCTTTCCTTGGATCAGGTTTGTCCCTTTCTCATCTCAGGTTGCAACGGCGAGCTGCAGACTGGAGCTGAGACTGGAGCTTGACTGAGGGGAGCTCAGTGAGTCCAGAGATAGCTCAGTTGAGGCTGGCGTTAGCAGATGAGTAGCTGGGAGCTACAGAGATGTTGTCACTTGTTGCTTGGCGGAGAAACAAAAAGGAACGCGAGAAGGAGAGTTTATGTAATAAGAAGAAGTTCTTCAGTTTTTCTTGCTCTTGAGTTCCTGTGTTACAAGCTTGCTGTTCTTGAGTTCTTCAACCATTCTAAGCAAGCTATTGAGGAGCAATCATCATACTTGAGCGCTTGAAGGAGAAAACAAGAGGCTTGGAGTCCGACAGTGGGAAGACACGGAGCAGGGGTCTGCGTGAGATCGCCACTGGGTGGAGCTCAGGGAACCTTGCTGTGTTTTGTCCTTGCTAAGTGTTTGAGTAAGATCCTTCTTGTTGTTGTTTCATTGTGCTCATTCTATATCATTGTTTGAAACACACTGTGGGGAGGTTTCTCCATCGAGAAGGAGGTTGCTTCATATCCGGTGTTAACCGGGGCTTGATCTGCCGACGATCAAGGGATCGCCCACCTCACGGGCACGCCAAGGAGTAGGGGCAAGTTTTCCCCGAACCTTGTAAACCCTCCTTGTTAGCGATCTTGCTTGTCGTGTTTGTTTTGCTTTCGTTTTATTTTTCTGCACACTCTGTTTTCTACTCTTTCCGCTGTGCTACTGATATTTGAGTTGCAGAAATCGTGATAAGTTTCGAAAGAGAAAGTGGTTGTCTATATTCACCCCCCCCCCCTCTATAGCCATCTCGTTCCCAACATGTAGTATATCATATCATTGAATGGAAGTAGGTATTGCTTTGTGATCATTGATGATTTCACTATATATACATGGACCTACTTTTTAAAATATAAGGACCAACCTTAGATGTTTTTATTTTTTTTTGTAGAAGAGTTGAAAATGAAAAATCATTAACAATTAAGACAATTAGAAGTGATCATGGAGGTGAATTTCAAATCAAAGGTTTTTGGAATTTTGTCAGATAGAGGTTATAGATATGAGTTCTCTACTCCTAGAACACCACAACAAAATGGTGTTGTAGAGAGGAAGAACCGTGTACTTCAAGAGGCTGCACGAAGCATGCTTAATGAGTACTCACTCCCGAGTGACTTATGGGCTGAAGTTGTAAATACAGCTTGCTATGTGCAAAACCGGGTCCTCATTCTTAGGTTTTTAGGAAAAACTCCCCATGAACTTTGGTTTGGGAAACCACCTACGGTTAAACACCTTAGGGTGTTTGGTTGTAAGGTGTTCATTCTAAACACCAAGGATCATCTTGGAAAGTTCACGGCAAAGGCTGATGAAGGGATACTAGTCGGGTATTCCCTCGTGAGTAAAGCCTATCGAGTTTACAACAAGAAGTCTAGACTAGTTGAAGAGTCTTCTGATGTTGTCTTTGAAGAAATTCCAAAAGTCAATGGTCAACAGAAGATGAAGTCCAATTCGAACTTAGGAGACTAAGTTTGAATGAAAGTCCAAATGTTGTTGATGGTGATGAATCTGATGACGGGGAGCCTAGACAATCCATAGATCAGCCGGATCCTGAGGCTGAACTTGTGTCTACTAAGCCCATTCAAGAAGCACCACCAACACCAAGGCAAACTAGATTAGCCTCTAGTCATCCCCAAGACCAAATTGTTGGAGACATCCATCATGGGGTTAGAACTAGATCATTCTTCCGGAATGAGGCTAATGAAGTTGCCCTAATTTTTGAAATTGAACTTAGGAAAACTGATGAAGCATTAAATGATCCCGATTGGATCATTGCAATGCAATATGAACTAGGTCAATTTGAGAGAAGTCAAGTTTGGGACTTAGTCCCTAGACCTAAGAAGACCACCATTATTGGAACCAAATGGGTCTTCAAAATAAATTGAACCATAAGGGAGAAATCATTAGAACAAGGCACGCTTGGTAGCCAAGGGCTATAGTCAAGTGAAGGCCTTGATTATGATGAGACCTATGCTCCCGTGGCACGATTAGAGTCCATCCGATTGATGCTTGCATTTACAACACATCGTGGCTTCAAATTATTCCAAATGGATGTAAAATCGGCCTTTCTAAATGGTTTGATTAGAGAAGAGGTCTATGTTGAACAACCTCTGGGGTTTGAGAATACCGAATTTCAAACCACGTGTACAAGATTAAAAAGGCACTCTATGGCCTTAAACAAGCACCCCGGGCTTGGTATGAGCGGTTGTCGACATTCTTAATTGAGAAGGGCTTGTTAGAGGCCAATTAGACCCACACTATTTCTACGAGAGATGGTGACGATATTTTTGTAGCCAAGTATATGTCGATGACATAATTGTGGCTCAAATAATAAGGGCTATTTAAATAAGTTCATTGGCACATGGAGAGTGAGTTGAAATGAGTCTAGTGGGAGAGTTGACTTTCTTCCTTTACTTGAAATCAAGCAAACTCGCGATGGTATCCATGTGCATCAATCAAAGTATACACAAGAAATGCTTCGAAAATTTAACATGAGTGATTCAAAAGAGGTAACCACTCCCATGGCTACAAACACAAGATTAGACAATGATGAGAGTGGTAAACCCGTTGATTTAACTCAATATCGAAGCATGATAGGTAGTTTGCTATACCTCACAGCTAGTCGACTGGATATTCTATTTGCTGTGGGTATGTGCGCTAGGTATCAAGTTTGTGCCAAGGAATCTCACTTAATCGCTGTCAAGCGAATTTTGAGATATCTCAAAGGCACAATCGGAGTCGGTCTATGATACCCCCATACCTAATCATTTGACTTAATTGGCTATATGGATTCTGACTACGCTGGATGTAAGTTGGACCGGAAGAGCACACGTGGGGGTTGCCAATTCTTAGGTTCGTCCTTAGTATGTTGGTCAAGTCGGAAGCAACATTGTGTTGCTCTCTCCACGACCGAGGCAGAATATATCGCATGGGAGAGAGCGTATCACAATTGTTGTGGATGATTCACACTTTAGAGGACTATGGATTAAGTTTCAAAGGTGTGCAAGTGTTATGTGATAACATTAGCACAATTAACTTAACCAAAAATCCAATCCATCATTCTAGGACCAAACATATTGAGATGCGTCACCACTTCATTAGAGATCATATAGCTAGGGGAGATATTGTACTCTCGCATGTAGAGTCCAAATCAAACCTAGCTGACATTTTCACTAAACCACTCCCCGAAAATGAATTTAGTTTCCTAAGACGGGAGTTGGGAATGTGTCGCGCTTCATGAATTTCAAATTGCATTCAAACCCTTCATGATAATTTTGAAATTGTTGGGAAACAATTGGGTAACTTTAGGGACATCTCACACAAACTATAAGGTTTAATAAAATTTTTTGTTTGCTATATATGGGTGAGATGTTAGGATCAACTAAATTTCTCGAAATGTCTTGCATCCTTGAGAAATTAAGTTGACGAGATACTAATCACTTCGGTGACCAAGTATGGGGAAAACCATTGCATAACATATGTGTATATGGCTCCATGATCATACTTGGACATTCCAATCAAGGAAACTTGATTGGAAACCTGAATTTGATACAAACTTAGTTGAAATTGCTTGAATGAGTGTTGATTGAGTTTGCCTCCATTTGGATGGATCAAAGTGATTGTTGAACCTATAAGGAACTTTGATCCTTATTCAGGGATCAATTTTAGTCATGAGATCATGTCCAAGTTCGATAAACTTCATCAAATCTCGTTGGAAAGTTTCAGAAATCTGAAACTGAATGTTTCAGATCGTATCAGGGAGTATCAGGAACCCTGATCGGTCATCGGACCGATCAGGCATAAGGCTGATCGGTCTCCGGACCGATCTAGGCTCCTCCTGTAACGATCGGTCCACAGACCGATCACGAGGCAAGCAGTGACTTCCGAAATTTTGACAAAGTGTACTAAGCTAGCCTGGATCGGTCCCCGGACCGATCTGGCACCCTTGGTGATCGGTCCACAGACCGATCAGGGAGCTCAGAGGTTTTCTCCGGACCCTACTATTCGTGTCCTGATCGGTCAGCCGACCGATCAGGATCGCGTCTGATCGGTCACCCGACCGATCAGGCCCAGGTCAGTCCGATCAGGCTATAGCCTGATCGGTCTGGGCGCTATCAGATCGAACGGTGATCCGTTCAGACGCATTAAATTGTGGTTGGTGGACCGATCCACCAACCGATTAATTTTGCGAAAACTTACATTGCCGAACCATAGCGCCGAAAACCTCCCACTTGCGCCTCTTCATCCTGAGCGAGAGTGTTCCTGCGTCTCCCTCCTTCTCGTGCGTGCAAGTTCTTGCGAGGGTCTCTGCGGGCGTCTCCTTGTTCTCTGCAAGTTCTCTACTTGCTCCGAGTTTTCTGCGTCTCTGTCTTGCGCCGAGGGCTTCTCCTGCGCAAGCTTTTTCCCTTTCCGACTCAAGAACTTTACTAATGGCACCAAAGTGAGTTTTTGGTTTAGTTTTCTTTACAAATCATTTCATAAATTATGTTGTGAAGCTAATCATGTTTGTTTTGGTGTGGTTCGTGACTTTTTGTTGTGTCGTGATCTCTTGATTTGGTCGTGACCCATCTGTGTCCTATCTTGCTCTTAATCAATTCTATCTTCTGATTAAATGTGTTTGTTTGATCATTGTGTCTTGATTGCATTCTCTGATTAGGTCTTACCTTTGATGATCAATTCTTGAATATTTGTGATTTAACTTATGTCCATCTTAATCAATCGATTCAAACCGTGTGTGATCACTTCCCTGGTTAAATCATGATTGTATGATCAATTCAACTCTTTAGGAAGTCCTCTAAGGGTAAAGAAATCACAGAGGGTAGCTCGGAAGGGAGAGCCCCTTCTTCATCTACCCCTCCTTCAAGGCCTCAACCACCTCCACATACTAGATTTCAGAGTATTACTTTTGCTCTAAATTTTGAGTGGCACAATTTCAAATTAATGCCATGTCGAACTATAGATCAATCCTTCATCTATGAACATTGTCCGACAATCCGACAAATTATCACACATTATAATCTTCAATCCATCCTTTACCTTGAGAGGCCGATCAACCTTAACTTGGTCTCTGAATTCTATAATAACATGGTGAGTGGAGAGGGCACGGGGTGGAGGACCCGTGTTGCCAGTATTGATCTTGAATTTAATCGATCTATTTTTACTGAGTTTCTCGGCTGTCGCCGGTCAAAAAATGATTTCTTTCTCTACCCTTATCCTCCTAATCCCCTTCCGGTTCCCTTCGATGGAGTGACTCCTGATTCCATCTACGAGTACTTTCTGGGCCATCCCAGGCCAAGGGGTTCCGGTGAGCACACCCGTGACTTTCCCACATTTCCTGCTCTTCGCCTTTCCCCTGTTGACTATGTTTTATTTAAAATCATCACCAATTGTCTCCTTCCAACTACTTCGAAACACCTAGATGAGATTCAACCGTTCCACTGCTTGATGCTCTACGAGATGCATCAGCAGTTAGACTTTGACCTAGTGGCTTCGGTCTATTTCTCAATCATAGTCCACAGTATGCCGTCCTTCCAGGCAGTCTATATGCCATTCGGCCATATCATCACTGCCTGGCTGAAGTCGGTTGGCATCGACGTTACACATGGCCGCATTGTGCCCATGGTTCGACAGGACTGCCATCTGGACCGTCGCATGCTCGCTCAATCCGACATTGTTCTCGGGCCCCAGGGGCTAAGGTGGAAGGATCGCAGACGCGAGAGGGAGCTACCGAGAGTAGTTCATGACCAGGAGCGCCAGCTGCTACTACCGATTTCGATGAGTGGGCTCCTGACTTACGCTGGCAGGTTGCGGAGATAGAGCGGATGATGGAGCACGAGTTGCATATCTCTGAGCTCTGGCGACAGGAGGTCCGCTCAAAGTGTCAGTCTTTCGATCGCCGTCTCGATGCTCTAGCATCTGATGTCTCTGAGATCAGCTCATTCCAGGACGCTTGGTATGAGGAGTGGTACCATCATGCGTATCCTGGTGGTGGGTCCCCCAGCATTCCTTTACCAGAGGACGTTATCTACATTGCTGATTCCTCAAATGATGACCATGCAGGGGATTGATGACATTTATGATGAGTGACATATTTGTTTGTACGTTGATTTTGATGCATGTGTCTTGCATCGTGATATTTGGCTGGATGTTTTATGACTTGACTTTTCTGAATTTACCTTAGTTGTCTATTCTACTTTAGTAAGCTTCTTGTTGATGCTATGCTATATTCATGCTTATGATGCCATGCTATATTCATGCCTATGATGTCATGCTCATATGATACATATGTCTGTTTTGCCATGCCTATATCTTTTTGTCATATGTATTCATATGCTTATCAAAAATCAAATTGTTGTTGTTTTGGGATACCCCTAGGGTTGAGGGGGAGTATGGTTAAACTTAACAGCCCTTCTAGTCCCTTTTCGGTGTTCGACAAAGGGGGAGAGTGTGGATTGGTTAAGTTTAGAATGATCATGTTGTAGGGGGAGGATCTGGATTCCCCTATGATTCTAAATTTGGAAAACTTGATTGAGAATCCCTAAACTTAAAATCGAGTTGTCAAACAACAAAAAGGGGAAGATTGTTGATACAATCTGGACCTGATTGTTGTTTTGGTGTTGACACAGATTTTAGTTTAGGTGGATGATTATTGATTATGATTAAGTCCTGATCGGGGATCAGGCATGGTATGGAAAATCCTAGCTTGGAGGGCTAGGTGTTGGAAAATCCTAACCTAGAGGGTTAGGTGTTGAAAATCCTAGCTTGGAGGGCTAGGTGTGTGAAAAGTCCTAATTCGGAAGAGGTGGGTGAAAAGTCCTAGCTTGGAGGGCTAGGTGAAATGTCCTAACTTGGAGGGTTAGGTGCAAATTCTCATCTTGGAGAATTAGGTGAAAAAGTCCTGGCTTGGAGGGTTAGGTCCTAGCTTGGAGGGCTAGGTTTGGAAAAATCCTAATTCGGAAGGGTTGGGTGAAAAGTCCTAGCTTAGAGGGCTAGGTGAAAAGTCCTAACTTGGAGGGTTAGGTGCAAATTCCCAACTTGGAGAGTTAGGTGAAAAATCCTTAGCTTGGAGGGCTAAGGTGGATGAAAACTTAGCTTGGAGGGCTTAGTTTGAGTCCCTGGATCGGTCTGGTGATCGATCAGGGAATCTGGCACGCTGCTCCGTCGTGGATCGGTCTGGTGACCAATCCAGCAATGACTGATCAGTCTGGTGACCGATCAGGGAGCACACAGTGAGGTTGGGAACCTACTGTACTGCTCCTGATCGATCCGGTGACCGATCAGGGAGTGTGCGTTTCACCCACTGCTTGGCTCCTGATCGGTCTGGTGATCGATCAGGGAGCGAACAGTGAGGTTGAGTTCCCTTGCTGATCTGCTCCTGATCGGTCTGGTGACCGATCAGGATCACTGTGCAGATCGTTCCGGAGAACGATCCAGCGTCGCAAGTTCCTCTCTATGATCGATCAGGACGAAGCCTGATTGGTCTAGTCATGATCTGATCGGTCTAGTGACTGATCAGGAGGTTGCCTGATTGGTCCGGTGACCGATCAGGAGGTCTGGACTGCGAAGCTCAGAAATCGCCCTATAAAGGGGTGGATCGGTCGGGTGATCGATCCACAACCTGGGATCGGTCTGGTGATAGATCCAGGAGAGTCCCAAAGAAATCGCGATTTCTAATCAAGCGTTGGGGACTGATCAGGACAGAGCCTGATCGGTCTGGACCCAGCCTGATCGGTCTGGTGACCGATCAGGAGGCGCTTTGATCGGTCCGGTGACCGATCACTTTAATTCAAATTGCACTATCAGACGCTCTGATCGCGTCTGAACATATCCGATTCTCTGCTGCTTACATCTGATACTTGATATGCTGTTTGATATGCTGCTCTAACACACTGATTAATCTGCAGGTGACAGGGGAGGATTCAAACACTCAAGGAGAAGTCAATGGAGGCTTTCCTTGGAGCAGGTTTGTCTGTTTTCCATCTCAGGTTGCAACGGCCAGAGCTGCAGACTGGAGCTGCTGACTGGAGCTTGGCTGAGGGAGCTCAGGAAGTCCAGGAGAGGGCTCAGTGGTAGCTGGCGTTGGCAGTGAGGCAACTGGAGGCTGCAGGAGATGCTGTCACCTGATGCTGAGTGGAGAATCAAAAGGGCGGAAGTTGGCTTCGTTGAAGAAGAGTTCATGAACTGGTTTCTTGCCGCGCCTTGAGTTCTCCACAACTTGCTTGCTGTGTTCCTGAAGTTGTCATCATCTTGAGCAAGCGATTGCATCCTTGAGGCAACTCATACATTACTCGAGCGCTTGAAGGAGAGAACAAGAAGCTTGGAGTCCGACAGTGGGAAGACACGAAGAAGGGTTTCTTGCGTGAGATCGCCGCTGGGTGGAGCTCAGGGAAGCTTGCTGTGTTCTTGTCCTTGCTAAGTGTTTGAGTAAGATCCTTCTTGTTGTTTCATTGAGCTTAAACATTTATCTTTGATTGAAACGCTGTGGAGAGGTTTCTCCACCGAGAAGGAGGTTGCTTTCTATCCGGTGATAACCGGGGCTTGATCTGCCGACGATCAAGGGATCGCCCACCTTAAGGGCACGCCAAGGAGTAGGGGCAAGTTATCCCCGAACCTTGTAAACCCTCCTGTTAGCGATCTTGCGAGTTGTGTTTGTTTTCCTTCGTTTCTGTTTTTATTTTCTGCACTGTCTTGCTTCTTTTGTTTCTTCCACTGTGCTACTGATAAGGTTGAGTGCAGAAATCTGTTAAGTGCCAAAGTTCAAGTGATTAGCTAAATTCACACCCCCCCCTCTCTAGCCATCCGGCTTCCAACAATAATGAGGTTCAACTTTGGATTTGAGGATTTTGAAGATATGAAGGCCGACGTCCTTCAGGCGTTGGAAAAGATTAATTAACTTGCATTCATAGTTTTCAACCTGATCAAACTGTTTCATGTGCTATGCCTACTTTTTTTTCTTATTTTTTATAGAAGAAAGCATGGTGCAATTTGAGTATTTGTTTTGCTTAGTGACTTTAATATTTCTAGTAATTAGCTACCAACCGAGACATACTAATTAGTACTAGTCAAGTTCCAATTAGTCAAGTTAGGCCTGAAATCAAAAGATTTCAGGCCCACGCTGGGCCTAAAATAATCTGATTTCAGGCCCAGCATGGGCCTGAAATTATATGTTGTGATAGGGTTTACCTTACGCTTTTGTAGCCGACTCCCAGAATATATTATTACAAATTGAAAAATATAAAAAAACGGCTGGTTCAGATGTCTCGGAATTCTAACTGAGAAAGAGATTCATCATTTGTTGGCCGGAGAGGTATAAGAGGAAGATCACTAAAATCGCTGTGCCCTTTGGTAAAAATGAAACTCTGGTACGTCTTTTGGTAAATACCAATTCTCAGGTGCGCCTTTTGATAAAAAAAGTCGTAAAACTATCAAACGAATTGATAGTAGATTGACTCATGATGAGCTAACTATTTAACATGATGGAGAGGGTTTATTCATCATTTTGATAGTTAAAAGTTTTCCAATTCAATCTAATCCAAAATGAATCGAAAATGAATGATAGATTTGATGATCCAACTCATGAGGCTATAAAATATAATAAAATAAAGTTTCCTATATTAAAAATTTTATTTCTGAAAGCTTTACTTCTCAAAGATATAATCAATTTCCATGTTTTTCATAATATAGTCTCAATCATATATATTCAAGAAATAAATATTTTAAATATAAATGAATGCAAGTACATATTTTTTTATTTCGAGATGATAAAAAAGTAAAAAATAAATTGACATGTATAAACTTTTACTTATATATTTTCCTCGATCCGTGAGTCAATTAAGCCCGTAGTAAATTAACCAGCGTAGGTTGAAGACCAAGACAGATCAGTCTATCTAAATTCATCTTTAAATAAATATAAATTTCAATCAAACTCATTGAAATATCCTATTTAAATTGACTATTCTATCTATTTCATCCGCATCACCATGCCATGTGCTTGCACAATGCGGATGCGCCAGTTTACAGCAAGCAATAGGACAGCATAATTATTGTCTGTTCGTTTTAAATATGGCAACTACGCTTCCATAACGTCACTTAAGTGAATTAATCAATCAATTAAATTGATTATTTAAAAGTACAAAAATTATGACATTGAATTAGAGTATGTATTTATGTTTCGTTTATGGAAAACAAACAGACATTTTAAACATAGACAGTTAAAATTAACTCAAAAATCTGAATTACTGAATTGATATACGGTCATTTTAAGGAAAAATTTGAGAAAACTCCCTAACATTAAAGTGGGCTTTGCATGCACTCCCCAACCCAAAATGTCTTTGCATGCACTCCTTGATGGGATTGACAAGACAGTTTTGTGTGTTATTTTTTTTATCAGTATAAAAGAGTAAAAATTCAGTATAAATCATAAAGATTTGAATATAAATTGTTTGAGATTTAGTATTAAGAAATTTGAGTATTATTTGAAAAAAATTGAGTATACATTGTTTCAATATATAGTAAAAATTTCAGTATACATTATCAAAATTTAAGTATGAATTGATTTAGATTGAGTATTATTTTAAAAAATTTGAGTATAAAATTTAGAAATTTGAGTATGTGAGGTTGCATCCACCACATCAAGATTTTCACATGAGGGGTCGTCGAAATTTTATACTCAAATTTCTTAAATTAGTACTCAATTTCAAATAATTTATACTCAAATCTTTATAATGTATACTGAGTTTTCACTCTTTTATACTCACGACATCAAGATTTTTACATGAGGGGTCACCGAAACTTTGTACTCAAATTTCTTAAATTAGTACTCAATCCCAAACAATTAATACTCAAATCTTTACAATTTATACTGAGTTTTCAGTTTTTTATACTCAATCTATTAGGGAGTGAATGCAAAGAATTTATTAAGTGGGGAGTACATGCAAAGACAAGTTTAGAATTGGGGAGTTTTTTTCAATTAACTGTCATTTTAAATTGATTTTCTGAACATTAAGCCAATAAATATATGTGTATTGTATCCACATTTATGCCATGTGACTGCACCATTAGACAGCTAACAAAAGGACAGTGGCACTGTTTGCTTTAATTATGACAACTATTTCTACTTGCTTAAATTATGACAATTATTTCTACTTGTATAACGTTTTCTTTGAAAAGGACAACTGCATCATGTAATGTATCTCTCCCGTATTAATCAGGGACGAATTGACGAAAATACTAACTCACATAAATTATCTTTTATCAGCTAAAATTTATAAGTTACATGTTATCACATGAATATATATTCCACTGTAGGACTGTTTCGGAGGAGACAACATAAATAGCTATCTAGGATATTTTTATTTTAGGAGTTTTTATATTATTTAATTTATCTATTAAATTTGATAATAAATTATTTTTTAAATATGTAATGATTATTAAAATTTCAAAAGCTCATTCTATATATATAATTTTTTTAAATCATATTTTCTCTTTTCACCTAAAAATTAGCATCTTCCATGAACCTTTAATTTTCTTGAGACCCTTTTCACTGATTTAAGCATTCAATATATAAATCAACTGATTGACGATCTGGATCTGGATTATGAAAGTCTTTTTCTTTTTTTTTTATAGTACGTGATTTAAGAAAAAGGTAAAAAAAACTCCATATAAATAGAGAGGGTAGAGATAGGAGATGATATTTTAGGTGTCCAAATATCTATATATTAGATATCACCAATGCAATAGGAGTAGTTTAGCCATATCAGTGGGTTTTCACTAAAACCCACTGATGGACCTCCCATATCTGGATTTCTGAAAACTCCATATGAATAGACAGGTTAGAGGTAGGAGATTATGTTTTAGGTGTCCAACCATCTATATATTAGATATCACTAATGTAATAAGTGTCCAACCATTTCAGGCCCAATGACCCTAAAAGGCCTAATGTGTGATTTCTTCTCGGTTCTTCATTATTACATTTTAATACTTCGGAGAAGTCCAAATAAATAATGGATAGAAAATTTGAACTCCTTGTAACCTCAGAAATCCACAGGAACTGAAGTTTTTACAATCGGAGCTATCTAGGTCAATCAGTGGGTTTTGACACATTATGCCTTTTAGGGTCATTGGGCCTGAAATGAAACCATTTCAAGCCCACGTTGGGCCTAAAATGGTTCCATTTCAGGCTCAACGTGGACCTGAAATGTTTCCATTTCAGACCCAACGTGCCCATTTCAAGCCCAACATGCCCAATATTAAAGGTGTTTTCTCGGTTCTTCATTATTACATTTTAACAACTCGGAGAAGTCCAAATAAACAATGGATAGCAAATATGAACTCCTTGTAACCTCAGAAATCCACAGGAACTGAAATTTTTACAATCGAAGCTCTCTAGGTCAATCAGTGGGTTTTGACACATTAGGCCTTTTAGGATCATTGGGCCTGAAATGGTTTCATTTCAGGCCTACGTTTCAGGCTCAATGACCCTAAAAGGCCACTGATTGACCTAGAGAGCTCCGATTGTAAAATTTTCAGTTCCTGTGGATTTTTGAGGTTGCAAGGAGTTCAAATTTTCTATCTATTGTTTATTTGGACTTCTCCGAGGTGTTAAAATGTAATAACAAAGAATCGAGAAAAGACCTTTAATATTGGGCACGTTGGGCCTGAAATGAAAATATTTCAGCCCCACGTTGGGCCTGAAATGGAACCATTTCAGACCCAACGTGGGTCTGATATGTTCTTTTAGTTTTAATTTAATAAATATATTTTAATTAATTTCAATATTTTTTTGTTTTGAGATAGGTTCCATAATATAAAAATCAAAATATAAAGGAACATCTCTTTATGGTCCGTCTCGAAATTCGTTACTGACAAAGTTACTGACAAAGAGAAAGAGAAAGAGAAATGCATGCAGTACTTGACGGTAGGGGTATAAGAGGAAGTTTACTAAAATATGTGCGCCCTTTGGTAACATTGAAGCCATGGTACGCCTTTTGGTAAATAACAATTCTTAGGTACGCCCTTTGGTAAATTACCGTTACTGAATTGATATACGGTCATTTTAAATTGATTTTCTGAACATTAAGCCAATAAATATCTGTCTATTGCTTCCACATCTATGCCATGTGACTACACCATTTGACAGCAAACAAACACCATTTGACAGCAAACAAAAGGACAATAGCACTGTTTGCTTTAAATATAACAACTACTTCCACTTGTATGACTTTTTTTTTGTTTGGCAGAGATATTAGAGACGAGCGAATTAATGAATTATAACGAAATATATATATATAATATTAATAAATATTTACTATTTATTGAGTAAAAATAAAATAAATGAATATAATTTAAATATAAATAAAATTTATAAATATAAAAATAATTAAAATAAATAATAAAATATATTTATGAGCAAAATTAAAGAGATAAGGATGATTTACTAAAAGATGCTATGATTCTGCATTGTTGTTGTATCGTTCTGTGTCAACTGATATGGTATGAGAACATAATTGATATTCATTAGGACTAAGTTTAGGCATCACAAATACCATCTCCTAGCTCAACTCTAACTAGTGATATCGAGTATTGAGAAATCTAAATATCCTAGGTCTATCAGTGAGTTTCCACCGAAACCCACTGATGGACCTACAAAAGTCCTAGTGTTACAAATTCTGAAAATATAAGTTGATGGTCTGTAAGGAACCTAATTTTGCTATGCATTGTGTATTTAGTTAATATCCAGATGGAACCTTCTTATTTCAAGTTTAACCAAATATAAGCATGTTTTGAAATATATAATATTAATAAATACATACCATTTATAGAGTAAAATTATAATGAATGAATATAATTCAAATATAAATAAAATTTATAAATGTAAAAAAAAATTAAGATAGATAATAAAATATATTGATGAGCAAAATTAAAGATATAAGGATGATTTACTAAAATAAGCTATGATTCTACATTGTTGCTGCATCGTTCTATATCAACTAATACGGTACGAGAACATAATTAATATTCATTAGGACTATGTTTAGACACCACAAATATCATCTCTTAGCTCAACTCTAACTACTAACATCGAGTATTGAGAAATCTAAATATCCTAGGTCCATTAGTGGGTTTCCACCGAAACCCACTGATGGACCTACAAAAGTCCTATTGCAACAAATCCTGAAAATATGAGTTGATGGTCTAAAAGGAACCAAATTTTGCTATGCATTGTGTATTTAGGTAATATCCAGATGGAACCTTCTTATTTCAAGTCTAAACAAATGTAAGCATGTTTTGATCATATCTGAGTATTTTAATAAAATGAGATGATTTTGCCACAACTTATAGAATTATATAAAAGATTACCTTATAAAAAATTAATTTAATAAAACACGATTAAATATTATAAAAAATATTTTTAAAATGGAAAAAAATTTGTGTCTACGTCGGGCCTGAAGTTATCTAATTTCTGGCCCAACGTGGGCCTGAAATCAAAAATTTCAGGCCCACGCTGGGCCTGTATCTTTTGATTTCAGGCTCTTCTATAACTTATTAATTTTGAAGATCTAAAGGTCGACGTCCTTTCGGAATCCCTAATATCGTTTAATTAAAAATAGACGTTGTCTCCTCATCGTTATCGTTCATCTCATCTCAAACGGTTCAACGTTATCTCTTCATGATGAGATAATAGAAGACGACTAAGAGTCAAACTTGAATATACTACTCTAATATAGCCTACCCATGAGATATAATAAACCGACTCGTCACGACAATAACTTAATTAAAAGTTGAATATTCCAATGCATAGGGTGAGGTGAGCAAAAATTTAAATCAACCAAAATAATGAACTGAACTAAATTAATTCAGAAGATTTGTCTATATATATATATATAAGAAAGGGTAGCTAAGTACGAAATCAAGAATAATATAATTGTTGATACAGTCTGGCCCTGATTGTTATTTTGGTGTTGACACCGATTTTAGTTTAGGTGGATGATTATTGATTATGATTAAGTCCTGATCGGGGATCAGTCATGGTATGGAAAATCCTAGCTTGGAGGGCTAGGTGTTGGAAAATCCTAACCTGGAGGGTTAGGTGTTGAAAATCCTAGCTTGGAGGGCTAGGTGTGTGAAAAGTCCTAATTTGGAAGAGATGGGTGAAAAGTCCTAGCTTCGAGGGCTAGGTGAAAAGTCCTAACTTGGAGGGTTAGGTGCAAATTCCCATCTTGGAGAATTAGGTGAAAAAGTCCTGGCTTGGAGGGTCAGGTCCTAGCTTAGAGGGCTAAGTTTGGAAAAGTCCTAATTCGGAAGGGTTGGGTGAAAAGTCCTAGCTTAGAGGGCTAGGTGAAAAGTCCTAACTTAGAGGGTTATGTGCAAATTCTTAACTTGGAGAGTTAGGTGAAAAATCCTTAGCTTGGAGGACTAAGGTGGATGAAAACTTAGATTGGAGAGCTAAGTTTGAGTCCCTGGATCGGTCTAGTGATCGATCAAGGAATCTGGCACGCTGCTCCGTCGTGGATCGGTCTGGTGACCGATCCAGCAATGACTGATCGATATGGTGACCGATCAGGGAGCACACAGTGAGGTTGGGAACCTACTGTACTGCTCCTGATCGATCCGGCGATCGATCAGGGAGTGTGCGTTTCACCCACTGCTTGGCTCCAGATCGGTCTGATGACTGATCAGGGAGCGAACAGTGAGGTTGAGTTCCCTTGCTAATCTGCTCCTGATCGGTCTGGTGACCGATCAGGATCACTGTGAAGATCATTCTGGAGAACGATCCAGCGTCGCAGGTTCCTCTCTATGATCGATCAGGACGGAGCCTGATCGGTCTGGTCATGATCTGATCGGTCTGGTGACTGATCAGGAGGTTGCCTGATCGGTCCGGTGACCGATCAGGAGGTCTGGACTGCGAAGCTCAGAAATCGCCCTATAAAGGGGTGGATCGGTCGGGTGATCGATCCACAACCTGGGATCGGTCTGGTGATCGATCCAGGAGAGTCCCAAAGAAATCGCGATTTCTAATCAAGCGTTGGGGACCGATCAGGATAGAGCCTAATCGGTCTGGACCCAGCCTGATCAGTCTGGTGACCGATCAGGAGCCCCTTTGATCGGTCCGGTGACCGATCACTTTAATTCAAATTGCACTGTCAGACGCTCTGATCACGTCTGAACATATCCGATTCTTTGCTGCTTACATCTGATACTTGATATGCTGTTTGATATACTGCTCTAACACACTGATTAAGCTGTAGGTGACAGGGGAGGATTCAAACACTCAAGGAGAAGTCAATGGAGGCTTTCCTTGGAGTAGGTTTGTCCGTTTTTCATCTCAGGTTGCAACGGCCGGAGCTGCAGACTGGAGCTGCTGACTAGAGCTTGGCTGAGGGAGCTCAGGAAGTCCAGGAGAGGGATCAGTGGTAGCTGGCGTTGGCAGTGAGGCAGCTGGAGGTTGCAGGAGATGCTGTCACCTGATGTTGAGTGGAGAATCAAAAGGGCGGAAGATGTCTTCGTTGAAGAAGAGTTTGTGAACTGGTTTCTTGCCGCGCCTTGAGTTCTCCATAACTTGCTTGCTGTGTTCCTGAAGTTGTCATCATCTTGAGCAAGCGACTGCATCCTTGAGGCAACTCATACATTACTCGAGCGCTTGAAGGAGAGAACAAGAAGCTTGGAGTCCGACAGTGGGAAGACACGAAGAAGGGTTTTTTGCGTGAGATCACCGCTGGGTAGAGCTCAGGGAAGCTTGCTGTGTTCTTGTCCTTGCTAAGTGTTTGAGTAAGATCCTTCTTGTTGTTTCATTGAGCTTAAACATTTATCTGTGATTGAAACGCTGTGCAGAGGTTTCTCCACCGAGAAGGAGGTTGCTTTCTATCCGGTGATAACCGGGGCTTGATCTGCCGACGATCAAGGGATCGGCCACCTTAAGTGCACGCCAAGGAGTAGGGGCAAGTTATTCCCGAACCCTGTATACCCTCCTGTTAGCGATCTTGCGAGTTGTGTTAGTTTTACTTCGTTTCTGTTTTTATTTTCTGCACTGCCTTGCTTCTTTTGTTTCTTCCGCTGTGCTACTGATAAGGTTGAGTGCAGAAATCTGTTAAGTGCCAAAGTTCAAGTGATTGGCTATATTCACCCCCCCCCCTCTCTAGCCATCCGGGTTCCAACAAGTGGTATCAGAGCTTGGGGCTCTGTTTACGGCTTAACATCCAAGAGTTATCAACAAGATGGCGTTGAGAGAAGGATTCTCCACCACCCGACCTCCATTCTTTGATGGCGCTGACTTTCAATATTGGAGATCAAAGATGGAATATTATTTGAAGATGGACATCCATACTTGGTTCGCGGTGAAGGAGGGATTCACCCCTCCTAAGGATGATGAAGGCAAAGAACTCGAATCGTGGAGGTGGACTGCTGAACAAACTCGGAAGAGTGAAGCCGACGCGAAGGCGGTTGTCACTCTACAATGTGGCATGAACAAAGACCAACTCATCAAGGTTGGTCCTTTCACAAGTGCAAAGGACTTGTGGAACAAACTCATTGAGCTTCACGAGGGCACCCGAGACTCAAGAATCTCAAAGAGGGATTTGTTCCTCAACCAACTCCAAAATCTCTCCATGAAGGAGAATGAAACGGTAAGTGAGCTCCATAGCCGGTTCAAGGAAGTCCTCAATGGGCTTCATTCGATTGATGAAAAGGTCGAGAATCGCGACCTTGTGAGGTATGTCTTGAAAACCTTTCCAAGGAATGCTTTGTGGTCATCCATGGTGGATGCCTACAAAGTTTCCAAGGATCTATCCATTGTAAAGTTAGATGATTTATGTTGTGAGATGGAATTGCATGAAATGGCTAACAAAGGCCCCAAGGAGAAGGGGATTGTCTTAGTTGCAGGGGATCGAACCAACAAGAAGAAGAAGGAGAAGGAAGTCTCTTCATCTTCATCTTCTTCCGAATTCGAGTCTGATTCCGAGGAAGATGGCAGCGGCTCTTCTTCCTCCGAGATGGTGAACTTTGTGCGAAGAATGATGAGAAGGGGTCGACACTTCAAGAGTAGAGGTAACTCTAGTGAAGTTAAACTTGATAAGACTAATGCATCTTGCTTTGAGTGTGGTAGGAAAGGGCACTTCAAGAATGAATGCCCAAAGCTTAAGAAGAAGGAGGAGAAATCCAAAAAGAAAGAAGAAAAATCCAAGAGGAAGAAGAAGGCTTTGAAGGTCACTTGGGATGAGTCATCCTCAAGCTCATCCGATGAAGAGAAGGAAGAGAAGAGCACAAGACATGTGACACTTATGGCTCTTGGAGAGGAAAGCAGTGATAAATCTTCAAGTTCCTCAAATGCGGCTTCATCATCTTCGGATGATTAAGAGGTAACTTCTCCCGAGCTTGAAAAGTATTATAGAGCAATTGCATGTTTAACTAATATGCTTAAGAAGTCAAAAAAATAAGGTTAAAGCATTGCAATTAGAAATTGATCAATTGAAGGTATTTAGAGATGATAACATTGATGATTTGCATGTTGAATTGTTAGAAGATGAAATTAAATCATTGAAACAAGAGATTGAAAATTTGAAATCCTCTAAGGTTGAGGAAGTAGATGATTTGCATGATGACTTGTTAGTAGAAGAGAACAAATCAATGAAGAGTGAGGTTGAGAAACTCAAGAATATTCTTAGGAAATTCTCAACTAGCTCTAAGACCCTAGACATGATCCTAAATGCTCAAAGGGCAGTCTACAATAGGGCCGGTATTGGTTACCGACCCAAAGAACCCTCATTCGTGTCCTTGATGTCTAGGACTGATATGAGACAATCTAGGACACCCAAGGTTCAAAAGAAAATTGTCAAGGCATGGGTGCCTAAGTCATGTTTAGTTGATGCTTTAGGTCCCAAGGTTTGGGTACCTAAAACTTCTATTTTTCGAATTGTGTAGGTTATGATTGAGGGGGAGCATCTATCAACTTGGTTCGTTGATAGTGGATGCTCCAAACACATGACCGGGGATAGATCATTGTTTACCACACTTCACAAGAAAAGTAGAGGTAATGTATCATTTTATAACAATGGTAGTCTTAAGGTCATAGGGATAGGAGACATTCAAATATCCGAATGACTTAGAATTTCAAATGTCCTTCTAGTCAAGGGGATGAAATTTAATCTCCTAAGTGTGAGTCAATTGTGTGACACGGGTTACACAATTGATTTTCAACCAAGTCAATGTCTAGTTAGACAAAATGACAACTTGGACACGGTACTAGTAGGAACAAGAGTAGACAATATTTATCAAGTTTCATTTAAAAGTGCTACTAATGTTTCTGCTAAGTGTTTGATGTCGAAAGAAGAAGAGTCCACCCTTTGGCACCGGAGGCTGGCACATGTGAACATGAAGAACATCCGGAAGTTGGCCAACAAGGGACTAGTCCATGGCTTACTAAGCATCAAGTATGAAAAAGACAAACATTGTGATGCATGTCAAATGGGTAAGCAAACAAAATCTGCACATAAAGGTAAAAGCGCTGTAAGTACTTCTACTACATTAGATTTACTTCACATGGATTTGTTTGATTGTAGTGTTGATGCAGTCTGGCCCTGATTGTTGTTTTGGTGTTGACAACGATTTTAGTTTAGGAGGATGATTATGATAATTATGATTAAGTCCTGATCGAGGATTAGGCATGATATGGAAAATCCTAACCTGGGAGGTTAGGTGTGATGATTATGATTAAGTCCTGATCGAGGATTAGGCATGATATGGAAAATCCTAACCTGGGAGGTTAGGTGTGGAAAATCCTAGCTTGGAGGGCTAAGTGTTGGAAAAGTCCTAATTCGGAAGGGTTGGGTGAAAAGTCCTAGCTTGGAGGGCTAGGTGAAAAGTCCTAACTTGGAGGGTTAGGTGCAAATTCCCATCCTGGAGAATTAGGTGAAAAAGTCCTGGCTTGGAGGGTCAGGTGCCTAGCTTGGAGGGCTAGGTTGGATGATGTTCTAACTCGGAAGAGTTGGGTGAAAAGTCCTAGCTTGGAGGGCTAGGTGAAAAGTCCTAGCTTGGAGGGCTAGGTGAAAAGTCCTAACTTGGAGGGTTAGGTGCAAATTCCCAACTTGGAGAGTTAGATGGAAAAATCCTTAGCTTGGAGGGCTAAGGTGGATGAATTCCTAGCTTGGAGGGCTAGGGTTGAGTCACTGGATCGGTCTGGTGACCGATCAGGGACATTGGCACGCTGCTCCTTAGTGGATCGGTCTGGTGATCGATCCAGCTATGTCTGATCGGACTGGTGACCGATCAGGGAGCGCACAGTGCGATTGGGAATCTACTGTGTGGCTCCTGATCGGACCGGTGACCGATCAGGGAGCAGGCTGCTTCCTTGCTGTCTTGCTCCTGATCGGTCTGGTGACCGATCAGGGAGCAAATGGTGAGTGAGTTCCCTTGCTAATCAAAGTCTTGGATCGGTCCGGTGACCGATCAGGGATCTTGGATTTGATTAAAAAATAACTGTTTATCTGCCCTAATCGATCTGGGTGACCGATCAGGATCCATTCTGATCGGTCTGGTGACCGATCAGGCTTCACCCTGATCGGTCTGGTGACCGATCAGGCGTGTATAGCTGCGAGAGCTGGGAATCCCAGCGAAGAAGTGGATCGATCTGGTGACCGATCCACACACCCTGGATCGGTCCGGTGACCGATTACTTTAATTCAAATTTCACTGTCAGACGTTGTCAGAGCGTCTGATCGTATCTGATTTGCTGATGTATGTTTCTGATATTTGATATGCTGCTTGATTTGCTGCTCTAATGCTCTGATTGAGTTTCAGGTGATAGGGGAGGATTCAAACACTCAAGGAGAAGTCAAAGAGTGCTTTCCTTGGAGCAGGTTTGTCCCTTTCTTATCTCAGGTTGCAACGGTGAGCTATAGACTGGAGCTGAGACTGGAGCTTGACTGAGGGGAGCTCAGTGAGTCCAGAGATAGCTCAGTAGAGGCTGGCGTTGGCAGATGAGTAGCTGGGAGCAACAGAGATGTTGTCACTTGTCGCTTGGCGGAGAAACAAAAAGGAACGCGAGAAGGAGAGTTTGATGTAATAAGAAGAAGTTCTTCAGTTTTTCGTGCTCTTGAGTTCCTGTGTTACAAGCTTGCTGTTCTTGAGTTCTTCAACCATTCTAAGCAAGCTATTGAGGAGCAATCATCATACTTGAGCGCTTGAAGGAGAAAACAAGAGGCTTGGAGTCCGACAGTGGGAAGAAACGGAGCAGGGGTCTGCGTGAGATCGCCACTGGGTGGAGCTCAGGGAAGCTTGCTGTGTTTTGTCCTTGCTAAGTGTTTGAGTAAGATCCTTCTTGTTGTTGTTTCATTGTGCTTATTCTATATCATTGTTTGAAACACACTGTGGGGAGGTTTGTCCACCGAGAAGGAGGTTGCTTTATATCTGGTGTTAACCGGGGCTTGATCTGCCGACGATCAAGGGATCGCCCACCTCAAGGGCACGCCAAGGAGTAGGGGCAAGTTATCCCCGAACCTTATAAACCCTCCTTGTTAGCGATCTTGCTAGTCGTGTTTGTTTTGCTTTCGTTTTGTTTTTCTGCACACTCTGTTTTCTACTCTTTCCGCTGTGCTACTGATATTTGAGTTGCAGAAATCGTGATAAGTTTCGAAGGAGAAAGTGGTTGTCTATATTCACCCCCCCCTCTATAGCCATCTCGTTCCCATCAAGTGGTATCAGAGCAAGGGGCTCTATACACGACTTAACAACCGAGAGTTTTCAACAAGATAGCTTTGAGAGAAGGCTTCTCCACCACCCGACCTCCATTCTTTGATGGCGCCGACTTCCAATATTGGAGATCAAAAATGGAATACTATTTGAAGATGGATATTCATACGTGATTCGCGGTGAAGGAAGGATTCATCCCTCCTAAGGATGATGAAGGCAAGGAACTCGAATCTTCGCGGTGGACTGCCGAACAAACAAGGAAAAGTGAAGCCGACGCTAAGGCAGTTGTCACTCTACAATGTGGCATGAACAAAGACCAACTCATCAAGGTTGGTCCCTTCACAAGTGCAAAAGACTTGTGGAACAAACTCATAGAGCTCCATGAAGGCACCCGAGACTCGAGGATTGCAAAGAGGGACTTGTTCCTCAATCAACTTCAAAATCTCTCCATGAAGGAGAATGAGTCGGTAAGTGAGCTCCATAGCCGGTTCAAGGAAGTTCTTAATGGACTTCATTCAATTGATGAAAAGGTCGAGAATCGCGACCTTGTGAGGTATGTCTTGAAAGCATTTCCAAGGAATGCTTTGTGGTCATCCATGGTGGATGCCTACAAAGTATCCAAGGATTTATCTATTGTAAAGTTAGATGATTTATTTTGTGAGATGGAATTGCATGAGATGGCTAACAAAGGCCCCAAGGAGAAGGGGATTGCCTTAGTTGCAGGGGACCGGATCAACAAGAAGAAGAATGAGAAGAAGAAGGAGAAGGATCTTTCATCATCTTCATCCTCCTCCGAATCCGAGTCAAACTCGGAGGAAGATGGCAGTGGCTCCTCTTTATCCGAAATGGCGAACTTCGTGCGGAGGATGATGCGAAGAGACTAACGTTTCAAAAGGAGAGGTAACACTAGTGAATTCAAGCTTGATAAGAATAATGCATCTTGCTTTGAGTGTGGTAGGAAAGGGCATTTCAAGAATGAATGTCCGAAGCTTAAGAAGGAGGAGAAACCTAAAAGAAAAGAAGAGAAATTCAAGAAGAAGAAGAAAGCTTTGAAGGCTTCTTGGGATGAGTCATCTTCTAGTTCATCCGATGATGAGAAGGAGGAGAAGAGCACAAGGCAAGTGGCTCTCATGGCTCTTAGAGAGGAGAGTAGTGAAGAATCTTCAAGCTCCTCAAACGCGGCTTCATCATCTTCGGATGATGAAGAGGTAACTTCTCCCGAGCTTGAAAAATATTATAGAGCAATTGCATGTTTAACTAGTATGCTTAAGAAATCCAAAAACAAAGTTAAAGCATTGCAATTAGAGATTGATCAATTGAAAGCTTCTAGGGATGATAACATTGATGACTTGCATGTTGAATTACTAGAAGATAAAATTAAATCTTTGAAACATGAGATTGTAAGCTTGAAATCCTCTAAGGTTGAGGAAATCAGTGATTTGCATGATAATGAGTTAGTGGAGGAAAACCAATCATTGAAGAGTGAAGTTGAGAAGCTCAAGAATATTCTTGGGAAATTCTAAAATAGCTCTAAGACCTTAGATATGATTTTAAATGCCCAAAGAGCGGTTTACAATAGGGCCGGTATTGGGTACCGCCCTAAGGAACCCTCTTTTGTATCTCTCATGTCTAGGACTGACATGAGACAATCTAGGACACCCAAAATCCAAAAGAAAGTTGTCAAGGCATGGGTGCCAAAGTCATGCTTAGTTGATGCTTTAGGTCCCAAGGTTTGGGTACCTAAACTTCTATTTTTCGAATTGTGTAGGTTATGATTGAGGGGGAGCATCTATCAATTTGGTTCGTTGATAGTGGATGCTCCAAACACATGACCGGGGATAGATCATTGTTTACCACATTTCACAAGAAGAGTAGAGGTAATGTATCATCTGGTAACAATGGTAGCCTTAAGGTCATAGGAATAGGAGACATTCAAATATCCGAATGTCTTAGAATCTCAAATGTCCTTCTAGTCAAGGGGATGAAGTTTAATCTCCTAAGTGTCAGTCAATTGTGTGACACGGGTTACACAATTGACTTCCAACCAAGTCAATGTCTAGTTAGACAAAATGACACCTTGGACACGGTACTAGTAGGAGCAAGAGTAGACAATATTTATCAAGTTTCATTTAAAAGTGCTACTAATGCTTTTGCTAAGTGTTTCATGTCAAAAGAAGAAGAGTCCACTCTTTGGCACCGGAGACTAGCATATGTGAACATGAAGAACATCCGGAAGTTGGCCAACAAGGGACTAGTTCGAGGCTTACCAAGCATCAAGTATGGAAAAGATAAATTATGTGATGCGTGTCAAATGGGTAAGCAAACAAAATCTGCACATAAAGGTAAAAGCACTGTAAGTACTTCCAATGTTTTAGATTTAATTCACATGGATCTATTTGATTGTAGTACCATCATATCATTAAATGGAAGTAGATATTGCTTTGTTATCATTGATGATTTTACTAGATATACTTGGACTTACTTTTTAAAACATAAGGATCAAACCTTAGATATTTTCAGTTCTTTTTGTAGAAGGGTTGAAAATGAGAAATCATCAACAATTAAGACAATAAGAAGTGATCATGGAGGTGAATTTCAAAACCAAAGGTTTCTAGAATTTTGTCAAGATAAGGGTTATAGGCATGAGTTCTCTACTCCTAGAACACCACAATAAAATGGTGTTGTAGAGAGAAAGAACCGTGTTCTTCAAGAGGTTGCACGAAGTATGCTTAATGAGTACTCACTCCCGAGTTACTTATGGGCTGAAGCTGTAAATACAGCCTGCTATGTGCAAAATCGAGTTCTCATCCATAGGTTTTTAGGAAAGACTCCCCACGAACTTTGGTTTGGGAAACCACCTACGGTTAAACATCTTAGGGTGTTTGGTTGTAAGGTGTTCATCCTAAACACCAAGGATCACCTTGGAAAGTTCACGGCAAAAGCTGATGAAGGGATACTAGTCGGGTACTCCCTCGTTAGTAAAACCTACCGAGTCTACAACAAGAGAACTAGACTAGTTGAAGAGTCTTCTGATGTGGGTTTTGAGGAAATTCCAAAATCAATTAACCAATCAGAAAATGTAGGAGGAGCTCAACTTGAACTTAGGAGACTAAGTTTGAAAGAAACTCCAAGTGTTGTTGATGGTGATGAGTCTGATGACAGTGAGCCTAGACAACTCATTGATCAGCCGGATCCTGAGGCTGAATTTGTGTCTAGTGAACCTATTCAAGAAGCACCACGAACACCAAGGCAAACGAGACTAGCCTCTAGTCATCCCCAAGACCAAATTGTTGGAGATATCCATCAAGGGGTTAGGACTAGATCATTCTTCCGGAATGAGGCTAATGAAGTTGCTCTAATTTCCGAAATTGAACCTAGAAAAATTGATGAAGTATTAAATGATCCCGATTGGATTATCGCGATGCAAGATGAACTAGGTCAATTTGAGAGGAGTCAGGTTTGGGACTTAGTCCCTAGGCCTAAGAAGACCACCATTATTGGAACTAAATGGGTCTTCAAAAACAAATTAAACCACAAGGGATAAATCATTAGAAACAAGGCGCGCTTGGTAGCCAAGGGCTACAGTCAAGTTGAAGGTCTTGATTATGATGAGACTTATGCTCCCGTGGCACGATTAGAGTCCATCCGATTGATGCTTGCATTTGCAGCACATCGAGGCTTCAAATTATTTCAAATGGACGTCAAATCGGCCTTCCTAAATGGTTTGATTAGGGAAGAAGTCTATGTCGAACAACCTCCGGGGTTTGAGAGTACCGAATATCCGAACCACGTGTACAAGCTCAAGAAGGCACTCTATGGCCTTAAACAAGCACCCCGAGCTTGGTATGAGCGGTTGCCGACATTCTTGATTGGAAAGGGTTTCGTTAGAGGTCAAATAGACCCTACACTATTTCTACGAAGAGATGGTGACAATATATTTGTAGCCCAAGTATATGTCGATGACATAATTTGTGGCTCAAACAACAAGGGCTATTTACGTGAATTTATCGGACACATGGAGAGTGAGTTTGAAATGAGTCTAGTGGGAGAGTTGACTTTCTTCCTCGGACTTGAAATCAAGCAAACTCGCGATGGTATCCATGTGCACCAATCAAAGTATACACATGAAATGCTTCGAAAATTCAATATGAGTGATTCGAAAGAGGTAACCACTCCCATGGCTACAAACACAAGATTAGATAATGATGAGAGTGGTAAACCCGTTGATCTAACTCAATATCGAAGCATGATAGGTAGTTTGCTATACCTCACAGCTAGTCGACCAGATATACTATTTGCTGTAGGGATGTGCGCTAGGTATCAAGTCTGTGCCAAGGAATCTCACCTAATTGCTGTTAAGCGAATTTTGAGATATCTCAAGGGCACAATTGGTGTAGGTCTTTGGTATCCCCGTACTGAATCTTTTGATTTGATGGGCTATACGGATTCCGACTACGCTGGATGTAAGTTGGACCGAAAAAGCACTAGTGGGGGCTGACAATTCTTAGGATCGTCTCTAGTAAGTTGGTCGAGTCGGAAGCAACATTGTGGTGCTCTTTCCACTACCAAGGCAGAGTATATCGCCATGGGAGAGAGTATATCACAATTGTTGTGGATGATCCACACCTTAGAGGACTATGGATTGAGTTACAAGGGTGTGCAAGTGTTATGTGATAACATTAGTGTTGGATCGAGAAATGCGAGAGAGGGGGGGGGTGAATGTTGCAAATCGTTCGGATTTAAAAAGAGTAAGTGCGCAGCGGAAATAAGACACAAAAACAATGCTAACAAGGTCGTTTTACTTGGTTCGGAGCCTGTGTCGACTCCTACTCCAAGGCCCACGGTCGTTGACCGTTTTCTGCGGGCAATTCTATACGTTCGAGAAAGTTTACAATAAAAAGTATTACAGAATCAGAGTAGTAAACTTAATCAAGNCAAGTATGGGGAAAACCATTGCATAACATATGTGTATATGGCTCCATGATCATACTTGGACATTCCAATCAAGGCAACTTGATTGGAAACTTGAAGTTGGAGTAAAAACTTGTTTGAATTTGCTTGATTGATTGATGGTTGAGTTTGACTCCATTAAGATGGGTCAAAGTGTTTGTTGAACCTATAAGGACTTTTGATTCTTGTTCAGAGATCAATTTTAGTCAGAAAATCATGTCTAAGTTCGACAAAGTTCATCAGATTTCTTTTGAAAATTTTAGAAGTTTTGAAACTGAACATTTCAGTTCGTATCAGGAACCCTGATCGGTCACCGGACCGATCAGGCATCGGGCTGATCGGTCCCTGGACCGATCTAACCCCTTCCTGTGGTGTTCGGTCCACAGACCGATCTGCGAGGCAAGCCGTGATCTCCCGAAATCTGACTAAGTGTTCTGAGCTAGCCTGAATCGGTCTCCCGACCGATCTGGCACCCTGTGGGGATCGGTCCACCCGACCGATCAGGAGTGCGTCTGATCGGTCATCCGACCGATCAGGACCATTCCAGTCCGATCAGGCTGTATCCTGATCGGTCGGGACGCAATCAGATCGAACGGTGATCCGATCAACCGCATTAAATTTTGGTTGATGGACCGATCCACCAACCGATTAACTCTCTCCAAACCTTCGTTTTCCCGAAACCTAGCGCCGAAACACTCTGCGCAACCTTGTGCGAGCGAGCGAGAGAGTCCTTGCGTCTCCCTTCTTCACGCGCGTGCGAGCTCTTCTGCGACTTCTCCGGGCGTTTTCTCCGAACTCCAAGTTCTTGCGTGCTCGAAGTCTCCCTCTCTATCGCAAGTTCCTTCTCAGTCTTGCAATCTCTTCAAACAAACTTCAATGGCGCCTAAGTAAGATTTGATTTCAGTTTTCCTTTCACAACAGCTCTTAGAATATATGTTTGTGAAGCTAACCATGTTTTTGTTTTTGTTCTTGCTGTGATGTCTTGATCCTTTTTGCCTTTGCCGTGACCCTCTTTCTCATCTTATGACCAAAAATTTTATATCTATCTTTTGATTGGGTCTCATCTCATGATCAATTCTTCAATCTATGTGTCATAATCAATTCAAATCTCATTAGAAAATCTGCTAAGGGAAAGGAGGTAGCAGAGGGGAGTTCTAGAGAGAAAACCTCTTCATCCTCTCAATGGCCTCCACTCCCTCAACTTACTCGGTTTCAGAGTCCTGGTCTTGCCTTCAAGTTCCAGTGGCACAACTTCAAGTTAATGCCGTGTCGGGCTATAGACCCAACTTTTATCTATGAACACTGTCCAACAATTCAACAACGAATTAAGTTCTATAATCTTCAACCCCTCTTGCACTTTGAAGGACCGATCAACCTGACCTTGGTTTCTGAGTTCTATAACAATATGATTAGTGGACCGGGCACTGGGTGGAGCACGGGATGGCAGACTCGTGTTGCCGGTATTGATCTTGCTTTCGATCGATCTATCTTGACTGATTTTCTCGGCTGTCACAGATCACACAACGAGTTCTTTCTCTACCCTTTTCCTCCTAATCCTCTCCCAGTCCCCTTCGATGGAGTGACCTCTGATTCCATCTACGAGTACTTCCTAGGTCATCCTAGACCAAGGGATTCTGGTGAGTGCACCCGTGACTTCCCTACATTTCCTGCTCTTCATCTTTCCCCTGTTGATTATGTCTTGTTTAAGACCATCACAAATTGTCTCCTTCCCACTACCTCGAAACATCTTGATGAGATTCACCCGTTTCACTGCCTGATGCTTTACGGGATGCATCAACAGTTAGACTTTGACCCAGTAGCTTCAGTATACTCCTCTATCATCGTACACAGTATGCCATTATCTCAGTCAGTCTATATGTCATTCGGTCACATCATCACTGCATGGCTGAAGTCGGTTGGCATCGACATTTCACAGGGCCACATTGTGCCCATGATTCGATAGGACTGCCGGTTGGATCGTCGCATGCTTGCTCAGTCCGACGTTGTTCTTGGGACTCAAGGGCTGAAGTGGAAAGTTCGCAGACGAATGGAAGAGTTACCGAGGGCAGCTCCTGACCCGGGGACGGCAGCTATTACTGCAGACTATGATGAGTTGGCTCCTGATCTGCGCTGGCAGGTCACAGAGATAGAGCGACAATTGGAGCACGAGTTACACATCTCCGAGCTTTGGCGGCAGGAGGTCAGCTCCGAGTTCCAGTCGTTTGATCGCCGTGTTGATGCCTTAGCATCTGGTGTCTCTGAGATGAGCGCGTTCCAGGACAGATGGTATGAAGAATGGTATCATCATACGTTCCCTGAGGGCGCATCCCCCAGTGATCCTTCACCCGGGGATATCATTTATATTGATGATTCTGATGACAATTGATCTTAACTGTGTTGTATGACTTTTGGGCTGTATGCCCTCTGACTTTGTTGGTGTGACCTTGAGTCACACATATTTTGCTACTTGTTCGGATGTTTTCATGCCTTGACCTATATATTTTTACTTGCCATGCTTATCTACTATTGTTGATGCCATGTTGATTATGTACCTGTTATCTGCATGATTGTTCGATTGTCATATTCATGCTTACATTGCCATGTCTATTTGATACTTATGAATATTATGGCATGCTTTGGGAGTCTATATTTCATACTCATATGATGCATGTGATTGCTATGTCTTGCTATAATTTTTCACATGTGTTCGTATGATCATTCCACAAACTATCATATTTTTGATGAGTTGGGATACCTCTAGGATTGAAGGGGAGTTCATCTTAATCTTGACAGTCCCTCTTGTCCCTTTTCGGTGTTCGACAAAGGGGGAGAGTGTGGATTGGTTAAGTTTAGCATGATCATATTGTAGGGGGAGGATCTGGATTCCCCTATGATTCTAAAGTTGGAATATTGATTGAGAATCCCTAAACTTAAAATCGGGTTGTCAAACAACAAAAAGGGGGAGATTGTTGATGCAGTCTGACCCTGATTGTTGTTTTGGTGTTGACAACGATTTTAGTTTAGGAGGATGATTATGATAATTATGATTAAGTCCTGATCGAGGATTAGGCATGATATGGAAAATCCTAACCTGGGAGGTTAGGTGTGATGATTATGATGATTATGATTAAGCCCTGATCGAGGATTAGGCATGATATGGAAAATCCTAACCTGGGAGGTTAGGTGTGGAAAATCCTAGCTTGGAGGGCTAGGTGTTGGAAAAGTCCTAATTCGGAAGGGTTGGGTGAAAAGTCCTAGCTTGGAGGGCTAGGTGAAAAGTCCTAACTTGGAGGGTTAGGTGCAAATTCCCATCCTGGAGAATTAGGTGAAAAAGTCCTGGCTTGGAGGGTCAGGTGCCTAGCTTGGAGGGCTAGGTTGGATGATGTTCTAACTCGGAAGAGTTGGGTGAAAAGTCCTAGCTTGGAGGGCTAGGTGAAAAGTCCTAGCTTGGAGGGCTAGGTGAAAAGTCCTAACTTGGAGGGTTAGGTGCAAATTCCCAACTTAGAGAGTTAGATGGAAAAATCCTTAGCTTGGAGGGCTAAGGTGGATGAATTCCTAGCTTGGAGGGCTAGGGTTGAGTCGCTGGATCGGTCTGGTGACCGATCAGGGACATTGGCACGCTGCTCCTTAGTGGATCGGTCTGGTGACCGATCCAGCTATGTCTGATCGGACTGGTGACCGATCAGGGAGCGCACAGTGAGATTGGGAATCTACTGTGTGGCTCCTGATCGGACCGGTGACCGATCAGGGAGCAGGCTGCTTCCTTGCTGTCTTGCTCCTGATCAGTCTGGTGACCGATCAGGGAGCAAACGGTGAGTGAGTTCCCTTGCTAATCAAAGACTTGGATCGGTCCGGTGACCGATCTGGGATCTTGGATTTGATTAAAAAGTAACTGTTCATCTGCCCTGATCGATCTGGGTGACCGATCAGGATCCATTTTGATCGGTCTGGTGAACGATCAGGCGTGTATAGCTGCGAGAGCTGGGAATCCGAGCAAAGCAGTGGATCGATCTGGTGACCGATCCACACACCCTGGATCGGTCCGGTGACCGATCACTTTAATTCAAATTTCACTATCAGACGTGGTCAGAGCGTCTGATCGTATCTGATTTGCTGATGTATGTTTCTGATATTTGATATGCTGCTTGATTTGCTGCTCTAATGCTCTGATTGAGTTTCAGGTGACAGGGGAGGATTCAAACACTCAAGGAGAAGTCAAAGAGTGCTTTCCTTGGAGCAGGTTTGTCTCTTTCTCATCTCAGGTTTCAACGGCGAGCTGCAGACTGGAGCTGAGACTGGAGCTTGACTGAGGGGAGCTCAGTGAGTCCAGAGATAGCTCAGTAGAGGCTGGTGTTGGCAGATGAGTAGCTGGGAGCTACAGAGATGTTGTCACTTGTCGCTTGGCGGAGAAACAAAAAGGAACGCGAGAAGGAGAGTTTGAAATCAGTTCTTGAGTTTTTCATGCTCTTGAGTTCCTGTGTTACAAGCTTGCTGTTCTTGAGTTCTTCAACCATTCTAAGCAAGCTATTGAGGAGCAATCATCATACTTGAGCCCTTAAAGGAGAAAACAAGAGGCTTGGAGTCCGACAGTGGGAAGACATGGAGCAGGGGTCTGCGTGAGATCGCCACTGGGTGGAGCTCAGGGAAGCTTGCTGTGTTTTGTCCTTGCTAAGTGTTTGAGTAAGATCCTTCTTGTTGTTGTTTCATTGTGCTCATTCTATATCATTGTTTGAAACACACTGTGGGGAGGTTTCTCCACCGAGAAGGAGGTTGCTTCATATCCGGTGTTAACCGGGGCTTGATCTGCCGACGATCAAGGGATCGCCCACCTCAAGGGCACGCCAAGGAGTAGGGGCAAGTTATCCCCAAACCTTGTAAACCCTCCTTGTTAGCGATCTTGCTAGTCGTGTTTGTTTTGCTTTCGTTTTGTTTTTCCTGCACACTCTGTTTTCTACTCTTTCCGCTGTGCTACTGATATTTGAGTTGCAGAAATCGTGATAAGTCTTGAAGGAGAAAGTGGTTGTCTATATTCACCCCCCCTCTATAGCCATCTCGTTCCCAACAGGCTCGGGTGAGCTTATGTCTGGTAAGCTTAAGGTTGGATGTTTCGATGTTTGATAATGATGTTTGAATATTGCATGATGTTTGATTAATATCGTGTGAGTCATGTGGGTCAAGGTTGACTGGAGACTTGACTGGGAAAAGACCTAGGGGGACTAGGCATACCTAGTGGGACTAGGTGAAGTCCAGGTGGATCAGAGAAATCACACGCTGACATGGGAAAAGACCTAGTGGGACTAAGCATACCTAGTTGGACTAGCTAAAGTCCAGGTGGATTGGGGAGATCGCACACTGCCATGGAAAAAGATCTAGTGGGACTAGGTGAAGTCCAAGTGGATCGGGGAGCTCGTACGCTGGCATGGGAAAAGACCTAGTGGGACTAGGTGAAGTCCAGGTGGATCGGGAAGATTGCACGCTGGCAAGGTGGAAGTCTACCGAGAGACAAGACCTAACGCGAGGGTTAGGCAAATCTGGTTGGGAATCAGGTTAAGTCCTAGCTGAGAGCTAGGCAGGAGCCTTCTTGACCAAGGTTAGGCAAGGGAACCCTAGACTTGTGCACACAAGTTAGGGTTGACCTCAATCGATTGGGTAATCAATTTGGGTTTGGTTTCTCACGAACAGAAGCCTTCTTGATCGATTGGGTGATCGATTAAGGTGTTGATGCAGTCTGACCTGATTGTTATTATGGTGTTGACACCGATTTAAGTTTAGGTGAGTAAGATAAGTTTGGCTTAAGTCCTGGTCGGGGACTGGGCACGAAACCCCGGTGAGTGAAGCTGGGTGACGGAAACCCCGGTGAGTGAAGCCGGGTCTCGGTGAGTAAAGCCGGGTCTCGGTGAGTAAAGCCGGGTGACGGAAGTCCCGGTGAGTGAAGTCGTGTGACAGAAACCCCGGTGAGTGAAATCGGCTCCTGGTGAGTGAAGCCGGGTGATGGAAACCCTGGTGAGTGAAATCAGGTCCCGGCGAGTGAAGCCGGGTGATGGAAACCCCGGTGAGTGAAGCCGGGTCCTAGCGAGTGAAGCTAGGTGAAGGATACCCTAGTGAGTGAAGTCATGTCCTAGCGAGGGAAGCTAGGTTGAACAAAGTCCCGGTGAGTGAAGTCGGGCAAGAAGTCTTGGTCCGGGGGACTGATCATTGAGTGTACTAGTCGGCGAAGGGCACGTGAGCTTTTTCTCTGGGACCAGAAAGAGTCAGAGAAGGCTAGGGAGCCTGTTGGACTTAGGGTTGAAATGGCCGGAGCTGGATCGGTCTGTGGTCCGATCAGGGAGTTGGCACTAACTCCTGGTTGTGGATCGGTCTGGTGACCGATCCAAGGCGTCTGATCGTTCTGGTGAACGATCAGAAAGAGAACAGAATGTTTGTTTGGCTTCTGATCGTTCTGGTGAACGATCAGAGAGAGAACAAAATGTTTCTGTGTGGTTTCTGATCGTTCTGGTGAACGATCAGAGAGAGATCAGAAGCTTTCTGGAGAAAACCCTGATCGGTCAAAGGGACCGATCAGGGTCCTCTTGGACCGATCAGGATGGGTCCTGATCGGTCCAGAGGTGACCTGATCGGTCACTGTGACCGATCAGGGCACAACCTGATCCGTCAGGTGACCGATCAAGTGCCTTTGGCTGGTGGGAGCTGGAGGAAATCCCAGTAAGCTGGTGGATCGTTCTGGTGACCGATCCCCGATCTCTGATCGGTCAGTGTGATCGATCACAGGTTCAGATCCGCGATCGTACAGTGTCACTGGGCTGATCAGGCAGGATCCTGATCGATCAGGCCGATCAGGCAGGATCCTGATCGATCAGGGTCTTCACTGATCGGTCTGGCGACCGATCAGTGTCTGAACTTTAATTTGAAAACGTTGTCAGACTTCTGATAATGCTCTGAATGACTTCTGATTTCTCTGTTACACTGTTGATTTGTTCTGCTAAGCCTCTGTTGAGTGTGGAGGTAATGCAGGGATGACACAAACCAAGAAGGAGGGTCAATTGGAGACTTTCGCTTCGGTCAGGTTTGTTTGTTTTCCATTCGCAGGATTCAACGGCTTCTGGCGCGGGCTGGCAACTGTTGGCGGAGCTGGCGACTGACCTGGGGCTCGGCTGAAGAGGTTTCAGTGGACTGATCCTAGTAGAGGTCAGTGGGTTGGTGACGGAGGTTGTTGTAGACGCTAGTGGTTGTTGCAGACGCGCCTGATGAGCTGCAGACGCGCTTGGGATGATCTGGCGTTGAGCAGAGGTTTAAGAGATGGATAGCGGAGAAGAGATAGTATCTTTTGAAACGCTAACACTCTAATACTTTGCATCTTGAGAGCTTTGAGCGAGTGAAGAGCCTTGCGAGTCGATCAGCAAGCAGACACGAAGAGCTGAGGGTTCTTGCGTGAGAGTTGTGCTGGGCTGAGATCGGTGAAGTGTTCCCTTCTGTGCGCTCTTTGTTCTCACACTCTATAAGCCTTTTCTTTGTCTCTGTGCGTTGTTTGATATTATTCTGAGACTATCTGTGGAGAGGTTTCTCCACCGAGAAGGAGGTTGTGATATCCGGATTTCCGGGGCTTGATCTGCCGACGATCAAGGGATCACCCACCTCACGAGCACGCCAAGGAGTAGGGGCAAGTTATCCCCAAACCTTGTAAATTTTTGTGTCATTTCTGTTTGGTTTCTTTGTTTCTGTTAGTTTCTGTTTTTTTGTTGTTTTGTTTCCGCTGCTAATCTCAAGTGCAGAAACGAAAAAGAAGCCAAAGTTTGAGTCTCTGACTATTCACACCCCCCCTCTAGCCATCCAAGGTCCAACATAAGGAAGGTGTGAATCGATTGGAAAAAATAAGTTGCGAGAACAGAATGTGGCTGGATCGATTGGGCAATCCATTCAACCTTCTCTTAATTGATTGATCAATCGATTAAGAGGTCCGGTAATCGATTGGGTGATCGATTACCGCAGTATTACGCGAGAGCACAGAAAGATGCTGAATCGATTCAGCAATCGATTAAGGTTGTTCTTAATCGATTGGCTAATCAATTAAGCTTCAAAAATAACTATTGAACGGCTATGTTTGACGTGGTAATCGATTGGGCAATCGATTAGGGAATCCTAGGCATCGGTTATATAGGGATTTCATGCAGGTTTGAAGCAGCTGGGCTCGCTCGATTCTTCTCCTCCTTCCTCACCATTTCAAGAGAAGTCTTGGGGGCATAGTGTTGCTGTACTTCCAAGGTTCTAGAGGCAATCATAAGCTTGAAGAAAGACCTAGTGGGACTAGGCGAAATCCAGGTGGATCGGGGAGATCGCACGCTAGCATGGGAAAAGACCTAGTGGGACTAGGTGAAGTCCAGGTGGATCGGGGAGATCACACGCTGGCAAGGTGGAAGTCTACCGAGAGACTAGACCTAACTCGAGGGTTAGGCAAACTTGGTTGGGAATCAGGTTAAGTCCTAGCTGGGAGCTAGGCAGGAGAAATCCAGGTCGGTCAAAGGGGTTGACTGGACACTTGGTAGGGAAGTCCTAATAGGTCACAGTTGACCAAGGTTAGGCAAGGGAACCCTAGACTTATGCACACAAGTTAGGGTTGGACTCAATCGATTGACTAATCAATTTCGGTTTGGTTTCTCATGAACAGAAGCCTTCTTGATCGATTGGGTGATCGATTAAGGAAGGTGTGAATCGATTGGGTAATCGATTGGGAGAAATAAGTTACGAGAACAGATTGTGGCTGGATCGATTGGGCAATCAATTCAGCCTTCTCTTAATCGATTGATCAATCGATTAAGTGGTCCGGTAATCGATTGGGCGATCGATTACCGCAGTATTGCGCGAGAGCACAGAAAGGTGCTGAATCGATTCAACAATCGATTAAGGTTGTTCTTAATCGATTGGCTAATCGATTAAGCTTAAAAAAATAGCCGTTGAGCGGCTAAGTCTGACATGGTAATCAATTGGGCAATCGATTAGGGAACCCTAGGCATCGGGTATATAGGGTTTTCACGAAGGTTTAAAGCAGCAGGGTGTTGTTGTCGGAAGCACCAAGATCGAACCTGAGTTTTGATAATGGCAAAGGGTTCATAAGTTAAGGTTACATTGTGATCTAATGAATTTGTTTAAGTGCGCAGGAAAAGTCCTAGATAAGCTAGGCACGAAGTCCTAGTTCGTAGAATTGGGCAATAAGACCTGGCCGAGGGCTGGGCACCGAAGACCTGACCGAGGTTTGGGCAATAAATCCTGGTCGTGGACTGGGCACGAAGTCCTGATTCAATGAATTGGGCAATAAGTCCTGGCCGAGGGCTGGACACCGAAGACCCGACCGAGGGTTGGGCAATAAGTCCTGGTCTTGGATTGACACGAAGTCCTGATCCGGAAGATCGGGCAAAAGTCCAACCGGAGGAGCCGATTGGCAAAAGGTAAATTCTCCTAAGAGGAGTAGGCGAGGAGGTGTTCCCCGTAGGAGGGAACATTAGGCGTCGGTTCGACCTAGGGTTCCATTTAGGAAGCCCAAAGTCAGAACCAAGACATCGCAGGATGTAAGTTGAACTTAACTTATCTATTATTTGTGTTTTGGAACTAACCCTGGTTGCAAGAACAAAGGATGGAGTTCGTTGCTTCCCAGGCGCTTGAAAGGAGTCAGGCACCTGTATGGATACAGGCGCCCAAGAAGGGTCGTTTCCAACAGTCTGTGAAGCTAAGCCTCCACGTCAGCAAAGGAGGCGCCCGTGACCATACAGGCGCCCCAGTCATCTTAGGCACCCTAGTTGAAGGGATAAGCGCTGGCCAAGTCTGCGGATGAGAATTCGTGCAGAAGGGCACAGTGTCAGGTGCCCCATTCAACACAGGCGCCCCAGACGACTATATATAAAAGGGTTCACCCCCTTGCTTCCAAACAACACTTCTTCCAATGTAAATACTGTTGGGTTCTCCGGGCACAAAATCATAAAAAAATGCAGCGGAAACAAGAACCCACGAGCAATCCATGGGAAAGAAAACTCGTACAAAGTTGATCTACATCTACTTCTAAAGAAGATATACCTTTGGAGCGTGCCCTTTGCTTATCCCGCTCGTCCAAGGTGCGCCGGATCTCTTGCACGTTCAAGTGTTCGTGCCTCTATTCGTATCCACACGGACACAATCTCTCAACTTCGGGAGAGCTACTTTAGTTGTGCTAGCAACTTGAGGTAGCTCGCAGAACACCAATAACCCTACAATAGGGTTTCGGCCAAAAGAGGAAGAAGAGGGAGGGAAGAAGAAAGGGAAGAAGGAGTGGAAGAGAAGACCTCATCCAAAGTCACAAGGCTCTCTTTTATATTCATCCCATGAATATGAAGAGGTTTGTGTCTCTTTGGCTTCCCAATAAAGAGCACATCTTTTCATGTGGCTCTTTATCATTTCCCATACAAGAAAAGAATCTTTTCTTTTCCCTTCATTAAACACTTTAATGAATCTCCCTTTAATCCCGATCAGGCCTCTCGGGCTTCCGACCGGTCTCCCGACCAAGTCTGCGAGCTCCCGACCTAGTCTGTCGAGCTCCAACCCAGTCTGCCGAGTGCCGACCCAGTCTGCCGAGTGGATCTCCCGATCTGCCTTTCCGAGTTCCCAACTCAGGCTCGGGCTTCCCGAGTTCCCAACTCAGGCTTGGGCTTCTCAAGTTCCCAACTCGGGCTCGGACTCTCTAGTTCCCATCTCGGGCTCGGGTCTCCCGAGTTCCCAACTCGGGCTCAGACCTGTCGATCAGTTTTTCCCGAAGCATTGTGTCCTTTGTGTGCGACCCAATAGGTTCTCGTGATGTTGGCAATGCGCCTAAATACTTTAGACACATAAGCAATGAGCGGCATCTATCAATGCATCATTGCTACCCAAGTAACAAGAAAAGTCGAGATTCGATTAAACCTCCGTGACTATGACAGTGTATGACCTTGTCCTTCTATCCTTGATATCTAGATTGACCAATGAGGCATAGATCATATCATCCTCAATCAATCTTGTATTTCTTGATCCCCGAGTAGACTCACTCAAACAAATGAGCTCAATATCTCATATTGACTCATTTGAGCATGGTCATGCGTTTCAGTAGTCCTACTCGATCAAGGGGCCCACAGATATCACTCCCGTCATATGGGAGGGATAGATCCCATCTACATCACTTACATCCCTCCGCATAATTCATTACATACCCAGTGATCACCTTTATAGTCCACCCTGTTACGGGTGACGTTTGACGATACCAAAGTACATAACTCCTTATGTTGGGAACCGTAGTGACTTCAAGTCTAAGGACTATTCATACCAATAGTCACATGAGAAAGTCTATGATACTCATATGACAATCTATGAAACTTTCTCATGGCGGGTCATTCAATACACATTCTCCAATGTATACCCATGTGTCAACTTGATATCACATATCCATGACTTGTGAGCTCAAGTCATCAGTTGACCTACATGCTAGTCTCCATGCATTAATATTGTCCCTGAATATTAATGTTTGACTAGGAATAATTTAGTGTAGTGTTCTCTACATTATCTCACTATCGATTCAACCAATCGATATAATGTAGATAAGAACCTACTACACAAGAACATTATTATACTTAGTTATTCGACACAGAATACAAAGTAAGTATAATAACCAAACATGCCTTTATTAATAATAGAATATGATACAAAATGCCTCTAGTCAATCATCTCATAATTGGCTCTAGGGCTCCTACTAACAAATACTCAAGCGCTCTGCTCTAATCTCTCCGTGCTCAAGTCTCAAGCGCCAACGATGACCCACTGCTCCGATCTTTGAGTCATTCTCCGCGCCCAAGAAGGGTGGTTTCCAGCAGTCTGCGAAGCTGAGCCTCCACGTCAGCAAAGGAGGCACCCGTGACCATACAGGCGCCCCAGTCATCCCAGACGCCCTAGTTGTAGGGACAAACGCTGGCCAAGACTGCAGATGAGGATTCGCACAGAAGGGCACACGTGTCAGGAGCCCCATTCAACAAAGGCGCCCCAGTCGACTATATATAAAGGGGTTCACCCCCTTGCTTCCAGACAACACTTCTTCCAACGCAAATACTCAAGTGCTCTGCTCTAATCTCTCCGTGCTCAAGTCTCAAGCACCAATAACGACCCGTGGCTCCGATCTTCGAGTCATTCTCCGGTCGTCGGTATTTTTAATTGCTTACTTTTTTCAATTCTGTATTCGTGCTCAAATTTTGTAACCCTTTTGCAAAATATAAAATTACCCAACGTAAATGGTCAAGGACCATGGGCCTTGGAGTAGTAGCCAATCTAGACTCCGAACCAAGTAAAAGAAAAGCGTGTTAGCATTGTTTGAAATTTTCGCTGCGTATTACTCTTTTTATATCCGAAAAGTTTTATCAATATTCACCCCCTCTATCGATTCTAAATGATCCCACACAGGGCTCACACGATTCTTCTCCTCCTTCCTTTCCATTTCAAGAGAAGTCTTGGGGCATAGTGTTGCTACACTTCCAAGGTTCTAGAGGCGATCTTAAGCTTCAATAAAGCAAGGAAAGCAAAGAGAGCTTATTGTTGTAAATTTTGTAAGATTTCCTATTGTATTTGCTTCCTCTTGTTATATTCTTCTTGTAAGCTTGTAAGAGGTTTCTCCACCTCAAGAAGGAGATCTTTCATAGTATATGAGAGAGTGAACACTTGGATTAGTCACCTCAAGGGGGTGGATACCAAGTAAAATCGAGGTGTTAACATTGCTCAAGTCTTCTGCCGCAACAAATCTACAACGAGCAAAGATTGGAGCTAATCACCCTCCTCTAGCTCTCCTACCGATACTAACAAGAGGTATCAGAGCAAGGTTGCTCTTCGTTGGACTCATTGCCAAGAGAGCAAGAGCTAGAGGAAGAAGAAGAAGTTTGAAGAAACCTTAATTTCAAGAAGTCATCATCAAGAGGGTTAAATTCAAAAATAGAGTTTGGCTACGACACTCGGGCACTTCCACCATTCGACAAAGTAAATTTTGATCTTTGGAAGTCAAAGATTGAATATTTTTTCATGATGGAGATAAAACAATGGTTTTCTCTAATGAAGGGTTTTGAAGCTCCAACAAGCACCAAAGAAAGCTCCTCAAGAAAAGTAAATGGAATGAGGAGCAAATCAAGAGATGCGAGGCCAACGATAAAGTGACTAAGGTATTGGTCAATCTATTGCCAAGCACCATCTTGGATAAAATTGGAGAATTTCAAGATGCCAGAGAGGTTTGGAGCAAATTGGCAAAGCTTCATGAAGATCCCTCCATTGTACCAAATCAAGACAAATCCAAAGATGGAGATTCATCGGAGGAAGAAGATTCGGAAGTTGAGAGATGCTCAACATTCGAAGATGAAGTTCAAGAAGTCTCCACTTCAAGGATTGAGGGGGAGCAAAATTTGCCATTGACATCGGATCAAAGAAAAGATTCAACATCATCATCTGAGGTCAATAAAGAAGAAGAAGAATCGAGTGCCACCTCTACACCCCATGAAGGTATAACTATTTCAATTTGTAAAAATAAAGATCACATTATTTAATTTGAGTGTAGGCAAAAAGGACACTATAAGAGTAAGTGTTTTAATTTAGTCAAGAAGAAGGTGCAAGTGGCACCCAAGACCATGGAGAAGTCAAAGGAGGTCGGCCCCATGGTAAAGAAGGATAAGAAGCACATTGTGTGCTTCTCATGCAAACAAAAGGGGCATTATCAGAATCAATGTCCAAAGGGAAAGAATCTGACCAAGGCAAAAAGGAGAAACTCAAATCAAGGGGGAGTCTCAAAGAACAAGACTAAGGTACCATTAGGTAATGGTACTTGTTCCAGAAGGAAGCGATGACAATGTCCAGTCACCGAGGTTCTGCCCACGTGGAAGTCGCTGAGGTGGGGAGAAACTCAGTGCCCTGCAAGATCAACACGAGAGTTAGGGGAACATGCCGGAGATTATCCGGCGGAGCACACTCCGATGCTCAAGTCAGTATATTGAGGGAGAGTAAAGGCAGCATGAAAAGAAATGTGTGTAGAGTTAAGAGAGCATAACCTCTTTACCGGAGGGGTTGGCCTACCTTTTATACTGATGGCGGCGGGGACGATAGTATGTGTCTCCATGCTTCTCGCCATGTTCTCCCTATCTTAGGTTATGGGATCTCCCCTGTAACGGTCCTCGCACTCATTGAATCTAGCCCATTGTAAAGATAAGGGCGATAATGACCGAGGATTACGGACCCTGATCCTCCCATATATACTGTTGATCATTACCTAGGTATCTGCAAATAGGGGGTTCATTATTTGCGGTCGAAGGTGACTTGAGCTTCACTCTCCCGAGGTGATCTCGGGTACTCCTGGCCCGGGGGGGGGGGCCGTGGGCGATCCACTTCCTTGGGGTGATCCTGAGTCCCGATTTCCCGGGGTGATCCCGGGAGATTTGTTAATCCTGGGCATAGCTATCCCGAGGGGGGGTCCTGGAGCTCTGGAAGAAGGATCGATCCAACCAATCATGACGTGCCGCGTAGCTTCTTCATCCCGCGTGTCCGCCCTGGGCTATTAACCCCATCACAAGTCCCTCCCTTTAGGTCTGATCGAAGGAAGCGTGACTGACTAATCGGACTAGTGTTGTGATGAAGAAGCTAGGCCTAGTTGGTTCCTCTGTCCTTTACAGCTTGGCTGGCGGCCCGTGGGGCCCTAAGATATAACCAGTGCGCCCCAGGACTTCGGGTGATATTTTGAATATGTCCCATATTCCTGCGAACTTTGTGGCGACCATAATGGCACGGTGGCTCAGCGTATGTAATAGGGCCAAGTGTCTTTTTCCCTGGTTGTGCGGCGATATCTTCTTGGTACACACTGCGGGATATACGAAGTGACGACAGTAAGTGATGGGTGTAAAACCCTTGGATGGCTTGAGGGTTTCCTAAACAACCACAGGGTCGAACCTGAGAGACCTCTCAATGTATATGGATTAAAATTTAATCCGAATAGAGACTCGTCTCCCATTCGACCATCTCGTCATTGTGTCAATTAACTCAAGTTACAACTTAGCCAAAACCAAGGTTAAGACCTTGTAACTTTCCGAGTTAATTAACCACGGAAAAGACGATGAATGGATCACTAGTTTTTGTGTTTATCTTCGGGGTCCATGACATTAATTAATTGACATATTAACTAACTAATAATTAATTCATGACAATTAATTAATCAACATGCAATGATAAATATAATCAAAGCAATAACATAGCTCGGGAGAGTTATAGCTCGCCGTTTACCTCACAGTCTTCTACCTTATGACCCTCCCCTCTTAGACGTCGTGTGGGCGACGAGATACCAAACACGGAGTCACCACGACCTCGCATTAACCACCTTTCTTCAAGCTTCTTCCTCCCACCAATGCAAACTCTAGAAGGCTAGGGTATGCTTGTGCCGGCAACCTCTCCTCCTCTCCTCCTCATGCCGCCGGCCACCTCAAGCTCCAAGGTCCGGCCGGTCGCAAGGTAGCTCTGAGAGGAAGACTAGGAAGATGAAGAACAGGAGGAAAAGTAGAGAAGCAGCTCTTTACTTCCTCCTCCAACTCAAAATTGTCGTCGCCGACAACTTCTTCAAACCCGCCGCCGCTGGAGCTAGAGGAAGGATGTTCCTCACCGCCGAGCGCCCCTCTTCTCTTTTCCTGTGCATGCTCAAGCAAGGAAGAAGGAAAAGAGGAGAAGAGATCAATCCCTCTCCTCTTTGGAATCCTTCTTCCACCAATGCTACCGGCGCCACCCACTCCCTACCGCTGGCGCTTCTCTTCCACTTCCGCCGCCGATCACCAAAGGAGGAGCACAACCTCTCCTTTGCACTGTGAACACCGGCCAGGGAGTTGTGGAGGAGAAGGTGTGGAGAAGAAGGAGAACAACCGACTTCTTCTCCTTTTGTGCCGGTGACCTAGGAGAGAGAGAGGGGAGGAAAGGGTTTTAGGGTTTTGGTGTGGATTAATTCCAAAATTAATCAGAGATTAATTCCTTGATTCCCACTTGTATCATGACTCATATGGGGTATTTATAGGGCTAAGGTAGGGACCATGAGGAGGAGTTGGTTCTTGGCCTGCTAATGGATCCAAACCTGATCCATTAATGGTGATCCATTCCACTGAAAAATCCTATTGAACTTCCTCACCAACCCCCATATTTCATATGGGCTCCACCTATTATGAGTCATCCATCTTCCTGTGTTTAAGATATCGAATGTCCGATAATTAATTTAATTTACTGACAATTAAATTAATTATCCTCTTGATCCTTGATTAGTACCACCCAACCTTTTCATCATGTCGGACCATAGTCCACTTGCAAGATTTGACATGACGATCCTTTTGAGCTCATTAAGGGGGCATCATCATCCCGACTCACCAGGATACGGATTCCATCAATAATCAATGACACACCATATAATTAATATTATTTCCCAATTTACTGGGCCTATTGATTTAACAGAATAAATCTCGCCCATTGGTAAGTCAAAGAAATAATAAATAATTATATGTGTCCGTCAATATTTCGGGATTAAGAGATCATACTCCATAATATATATATCCGAGGTCTAATCCAATTCTTGAAGTCAGTACAAAATTGGATGACCTCTCTTTTGGTCCTACTCAATGCACACAAAGTGCACTAGTGTAATTCTATGGTTAAGACAAACCACACCTAATTACACTACAACCATCCCGATGGTTTGTCCAACTCTATCTCGGTTGTGAGTCTCTTTCTTATACTTCTGCAAGGAACTTGATAACATGATCTTCTGTGCGACACAACGCACCATGTTATCTACAATGCCAAGTATGAGACATTTGGTGCATATACTAATATAAATATGCACCATGTGATTTTGTGATTCTCTTTAAAATGTAAATGTATTCTAACCAAAAGCAAAGCTTTTTGTATACATCCTAACAATCTCCCACTTATATTTAAAGACTTTGCTATTTTCAAAATGTCATACATCTGACCCTTAGATCCTTCACATGCCTATAAGCTCTCGCTACCAAGGCCTTAGTGAAAAGATTTCCCTAGGTCATCCTCTGATGCACTCTAGGCAACAACAGCTATTCCTTATTAGGGTGGTACTTGCACTCTATGTGTTTACTTGCCTTATGGACTCGTGATTCCTTCGTGTTCGCAACTGCACCATTTTAATCACAACAAAATATGATAATTCTGAGCAAACCAGAAATCACATCAAAGTTATCTTGAGGTTCTCGAACCATGTAGCTTTCTTGGCTATCTAGGAGATTGCCAATCAACCAGCTTCTATGGTAGAGTTCATCACGCATCCGCTGCGCGACACTCTCCCATACTATAGTTCTCCCTTCTAAAAGTAAACACAAAACCCTGAGAAATACTTATATTCACCCCTTATATTGATTGGAATTCTGTATCCATATAACCCACAGGAGGTTGGTCTGTCCGGTAAACTTGCATATAGTCTTTAGTTCTTCTCAGGCACTAATATATGCTTTTACCGCAATCCATTTTCCTTGACCTAGGTTACTATGATATCTGTTAACTATGCCCACGACACTACAGATATCTGGACTCGTTTTTAGCATACATGAGGCTTCCTTTAGCCAGTGCTAAGGGAACTGCCATTACCTACTCTATCTCTTTTGATAATCTAAACATATCTCTTTAGATAGTGTAACTCCAAAACTGAAAAGTATAAAACTTTTCTTGGAGGTATCCATGCTAAAATGAGTTAGGACAGTGTCTTGTATGAAGCTTGGGATAAGCAGATCATCCTTCTCTAAAGATCCCTTAGATCCTTAATCCCCAAGGATGTGTCTTGCTATTCCCAAGTCCTTCATACCTTGTTTTGACAGCCATACCCTTACGTCTGACAATATTCCGTCATTGTTGTCAACCAACAAAATATTATCTACGTATAGTACAAGAATACCACTTCGTTTCTATCACAATTTATATACACAATTTTATCCGTCCTTTGAACAAATCCATATGATTGGATTTATCTCTCCAAAGAGGATGATCCTTGTCATAGGTCTAGAGATCCGATTCATGTTCACTAAGGACCCAGTCCATAGACTCTCCAAGAACATGAGACCTTTAGGTTGGCAAACAACCCTCCACTATGATAAGGTATACCCTGTGTATCTTCTGTGACACGAGATGCAGTACTTTGTGGTATTGCCTCTTGTACAGTTGGTACTAAGATTAGAATGTTCCTTTATTTGATTTACTCAGAATAATTTCCACTCATGGGTTTGTGGTTTATTTTATAGTCCTTTTCCTAAGAATCAGTTATTCGTTCCAACGCATATCCTCTGCACCTCAGGACTATTAAACCTCCTTTTGTTTCCTTAGGATAGCCTACGAACATATGCACTAGATTCCAATTTATCATTGTCTCCATTCAGCATATGTGTTGAACTACTCATAATCTGAACATGCCTTAGACTAAGCCTTCTCTTAATCCACATTTCTATGGTTTTTAAGAGACTATTAACCTAGATAGAATCAAGCATATATACCGTCGTATCTAGGGCATATCTAGTTGAACAAATCTGGCTAATCTCAGAGTGGCCCTGCGGCTACACCAAGCCCTAGGCACAGAAATAGACCTAGAACTAAAAGAAAGTATTTGATAGTTAACACAAATATGATTAAATTAATGAATAATGTTAAATAGTTAGAATTTGGTTGGCCAAAAAAATATTTTAAAAAATTAAAAATTTTAATTTAATATATTTTTCTAATATATTTTTCTATTAAATTATATTATTTTCTATTTATTTTCATATTAAATTATATTATTTTTTATTTATTTTTATATTAAATTAATTTTTTAATTTATAAAAATATATAAATCTATTATAATTTTTTTAGGGAAAATTTTCATAAACTCCCCAATCTCAGACTCACCTTTGCATGCAGTCCCCATTCGAAAATTTTTTTGCATGCAGTCCCTGATGGGATTGACAAGACAGTTTTGTGAGTATTATTTGAAGAAAGTTGAGTATAAAAGTTAGAAATTTGAGTATGTAAGGTTGTATCCACCACATCAAAAATTTGTGTACTCAAATTTCTTAAATTAGTACTCAATCTCAAATAATTTATACTTAAATCTTTACAATGTATACTCAATTTTCACTCTTTTATACTCAATCCATCAGAGAGTGAATGCAAAGAATTTATCAAATGGGGAGTGCATGCAAAGATCAATTTGGGATTAGAGAGTTTTCTGCAATTTACCGTTTTTTTAATATCATTATTAAAAATATCTAATCCCAATTGTATTTTTTCTTATTTATTACCTACTAAATTATATTAATTTTATATTAATTTTTTTATTAAATTATTTTTTTATTTATAAAATTATATTTTGGAGGGTTAAATTCTAGCCACCCAACGCAACTTTAGTGTAAATTAATATGAATGTCATTTGTCCTGATCGAGGTCAGGTTAAGGTCCACTCACGTCAGGTTAAATCAATGCATGACGTAGATAATTAAGGATTTAGATATTAGACTAAGATAAGATTTACAAAACTATTCCATTTAATTTTTAATTATTTTTTAAAGTTGATATCAATCTTATGAAAAATTATCGGCAATTTACCAAAGGGCGTACGTAACAATCGAAAATTACCAAAGGGCGTCCCATGGTTTCTATTTTACCAAAGGGCGCAGCCATTTAAGTGAACTTCTTATTATACCCTTGGCACCACAAAATGCCTTTTTCATTCCCATTTTCAAGACATCCGAACCACTTTTGCTTTAAAATATGGTTCGGATGGCAAGGTTGCTCCATTTTTGGCCATTCTCTCTCTCACCGCAACAACGTAGTGTGCCCTAGTTGTTGAAGGAGGACATTGTGCGTGCCCTAGTTGTGCTTTAGACGCTTGCTCATCCCTCGAATCCCTCCGCCCAATCAAAACCTAGGCTCCTATACAGGAAAGTGGTAGTGTGTGATCCTGTGACGGCTTTAAGTATTAACGTTGAAGTTGATACTGCTCGGCATTATCAAAGTAGGATTTGTTGGTGCAGACAGCACCCAAGTCGAACCTGTGTTTTGATAATGGCAAAAGGGTTCAAAAAGTTAAGATATTATGTTTATCTAACATGTTCACTAAGTTTACAGGAAAAGAAGTCCTAGGTACACTGGGCACGAAGTCCTGGTCGAGGACTGCGCACGAAGCCCTGGCAAGGAGCTGGGCACCGAAGACCTGCTCGGAAGGTGGGCACGAAGTCCTGGTCGAGGACTGGGCACGAAGCCCTGGCAAGGAGCTGGGCACGAAGCCCTGGCAATGAGCTAGGTACCGAAGACCTGCTCGGAAGGTGGGCACGAAGACCTGCTCGGAAGGTGGGCACGAAGACCTGGTCAGGTGTATCGGGCAAAAGTCCAACCGGAGGAGCCGGTTGGCAAAAGGTAAACTCTCCTGAGAGGAGTAGGTGAGGACGCGTTCCCCGTCGAGGGAACAGTAGGCGTCGGCTCGATCTAGGGCTCCATTTCGGAGACCAAAAGTCAGAACCAAGATAGCTGAGGCTGTATAAAGATAACATATTATTGCTCAGTGTTATTTTGGACTAACTCTGGATACAGGACCGAAGGAACGAGTGTCTGCAGCTCAGAGAGCCTCAAAGGAATGAGGCAGCAGCTGAGTAGGGCGCTCGGAGTGTCCCGGGCGCCCCCAAGGTGAATACAAAAGAAGTGGAGCAAATGTACGCTTCGGAAGCTAACTGGGTGGGGCGCCCCCGTGCTCCCGGGTGCCCCGGATGGTCCGGGCGCCCCGAGCTCAAGCCAACAAAGTGGATAAAAGTCAAGCCAGCGAGAAGCCAGCGGATAGAGTCAACCCGGGCGCCCCTAGCGTCCCGGGCGCCCCTAGCATCCCGGGCGCCCCCAGTCAAACCTTAGCCCGATCCCGAAGGGATAACGGCTGACCGAGAGGTGCTCGGATCTATTGACACGTGGGCCCCCCCCCCCGACGTTCCGGGCGCCCACAGAGGCTATAAAAAGGCCCCTCGACCCCAAGGCTTGAAGACACAATTCTTCCAACGCATTCACGCTCTTCTACTCCCGCGCTCTGCTCCGGAAACCTCCCGACTCGAGATACAAGCGCCGACAACATCCCTCTGCTCCGAAAATACAATCTACATCGGACGTGTGTAACGAAGAGCTGCTTTTAAGTTTACTGTACTATTCTTGTAATACATTTTGTAAACTATTTTTACGCACATATAGAATTGCCCGCAGTAAACGGTCAACGACCGTGGGCCTTGGAGTAGGAGCCGACCGCGACTCCGAACCAAGTAAAATCGTGGTGTTCGTGTATGTTTTACTTTATTTATTTCTGCTGCTAATTCTCTTTTACGAATCCGAACGTTTTACGATATTCACCCCTCTATCGTTCTTCTCGATCCAACAATTGGTATCAGAGAGGGGAAGCTCAAATTTGGTGCAACCACCAGTTGAGAATTTTTCGGATTTTTTTACTTTTCTTTTACTTTTTCGAAGTTTTCTCGTTAATCGAGGTTGGTGCAACACCCCTCGATAATTATTTCTCTTTATCCCGCACTACTAATCCAAGACCAAGTCTTGGGATATTTTCTTTCCTTTAAGTTTACTTTTCAGATAAAATGGCCATGCAAGAAGGCTTCAGCACCGCAAGATCGCCTCTCTTCAGTGGGGAGGACTTCTCCTACTGGAAGAGCAGAATGGAGGTCCACCTGAAAACTCAGGTGGACATGTGGATAATCATCCAGTCCGTACTGGAGATTCCAAAGAATGCTGAAGGAGTACCACAGACCTACACAGAGTGGGATACCGTTCTGAAACGAAAGATTGAAGCTGATGCAAAGGCGACCCAGACCCTCCAATGCGGCTTAACAAAAGAGGAGCTGAACCGAGTGGGTCCATTCAACAGTGCTAAAGAGCTGTGGGGGAAACTGATCAAACTGCACGATGGAACTTCAGATACTCGAATCAGCAAGAGAGATCTCCTCCTGAACAAGCTGTACACGATCAAGATGACCGACAACGAAACAGCAGCTCAGCTCCACGCTGACAGGCCCAAATATACTAGATTAATTTGTCACGAAATGTATGGGCTCATCAAATTTAGAATTTATAAATGAATGAAAGCTGGAACCCTTTTTACAATCAAAAGTAAGAAAATGTAGCAAAGGGGCCACAGGTCGTATTTTTCTCAGGGACTAGTTGAAGGTTTGTTTGATTCGCGCTTGTATTTAGGTGTCGTTTGTAAATTTGGGTTTCGAATGTGATTGGGTTTGGAATGCGATTAGGAATGAAAAAGAAGTCACTTCACTGAACGAACTAAACGAGTATGTTGCAATTAATAACTCAACCAATGAAAAGCTACTTAACCAAGGCAACTTAACTAAGTTTGGGAAACAAATCTGAATTTAATGGCAGCCAAAATTCTAAGCAAGTGGATAAAACAGTGATAACAATTTCTGAACTATATGACCGTAGTGACCTAGCTGCCCTTGATATCAAATACAGGGATTGGAATGAACTTGATACAATTGATAAAAATGGTGCCCACTTGATATGCAAGGGATAAACCTTTGTTCCAAGATGAAACTGGACTAGATTCAAATCTGTAAATTGATGTCAATCAATTGCTGTAAAGGAGATAAATGAGAAACAATGAAGAGAACAAGGACTTCTTGGGCAAATGCAAATGCCAATTGCAGAAATTGAAGTGGCACACAAGGAAGGGCTGATACGCAATTTGCAACTCAATTTCAGAACTTAAATCAAGTGCTTTGGAATGAAACACACCACCAGAGAATGCAGAAATTAAACTAAACTCACATTGACACATTTTCAGAAACCTTAAGCTGAAGAATGCAGAAATTAATTCAAGAGCAGATATGGAATCGAAAGTTCAGAATTGAAGTTGCAGTGTTTGCAGAAATGAAGTTCAAACTGTTCAGAGATAAAATGCTGCAACACACTTGATAAAAAAAATCATGCAAAGCAATTGAAATCTAATGCCCGAAACTATCTTTAAGAATCCTCAACTGAGGTTTGCAGAAATGAGACTGACCAATTCAGAATTGGTTGAACAAAAGAAACGAATGCAGAAATTTCAGTAATGATAACTGCAGAATTTTGGTGTGCAGAGTTTAACTGATCTAGCAAAAACCAACTGACATGCGAGAATGGATGATGACTTCAAGAATCGACTCAATGCAAGTGGAATTGCAGCTAGCTGCAATGTTCAGAAATAAACAGAGACAGAAATGGATTAGGGAATTCAGAATCTGCCGAATACCATTGGAAGCTGGAATCTAGTGCAATAGCTTGCTGACAGATAAGTTTACTGGATTCCAATCAATGTTTACTCTCTTCTTGATACAAGGGCAGGTTCTATCATCTTGATACTTAGAACAGGAGATTTGAAACTGAATTTCAGAAACAATGGATGTGCAGACATTTGAAACTAAAAACAGGGGAACAATGAATTCAGGAACTCACAAAGCAACTTAGATCAATTGCATCAAACTAATATCAAAAACGATTTGGAATTGAACTAAACTAACTGATATGAATTGCAGGAACTAAAAGCTAATCGGATTCAAAAAAAACTGCAAAAACTAGAATGAAACTTGGCACGCTAGCTAGAATTTGGCACGCAAGAAATAAAATTGCAAACTACTCAAATTTGGATCTAATTATCACTAAAACAAGCTCTTAACTACTTAGCATCTAAGAATTAAACCCTAATTAAGCTCAAACCATTCAGAATTACAACTAAGTTGCTGTATTAAACTGCAAAAACAGAAAAAGTGCAGAATATAAAGTTTACAGCTAAAAACATTGGAAATTAAGGATCTAAACTACTCCTCAACTCTCCCTAAGCTCAAATTCTTCTTGGTCGTCAAGCAAGAGCTGGCTTCGAACCCCTAAGCACAGCAAATCAGTGGAAATCAGATTGGATTAGTGAACTCTGCTCAAACTGCGCAAGCTGGGAATTTCCAATCCAAACGCTTCGATCTTCGTTTGTGGAGCTGCGATGGTGATTTGGGAACAACCTGAGGTCACTTGAGAACCCCTACAAGTGCCTCAGATCATCGGAAATGGACTGTGGCGAAGATCTCAGTGTTCGGACCACAGAGCCACCGAAACCCTCAAATAACTCTGTCCGGCGCGAATTCGAGCTTAATTCTCCAATCAAACTGACCTCCAAAGCTCCAGAAGATGATCTTGATGAAGAATCGAGGGGTCGCGCCCCGGAAATGGAGAAAAACACTAAGAAAAATGAAGAACTCGATGAAGGGAACTGTAGCGGCGGAAACGCGACAAAGGAGAAGGCTGCGGCGATTTTTGATTAAATAGCCATCAATGGACGGTCCAGATTGATCGGATGAAATCCAACGGTAGATCTTGATATGATTTGAGCCAAACATTTATGATGATGATCTGGGGTCAGGATCTACCTTGTGGTAGCTCGGATCCTCCAGATGTGCAACGGATGGTCCAGATCAACTCTATCTGTGATTGGACGCTCTAGAGCCCTCCTTGCTTGATTCAACGGTTGATTTAGCTCTGATTGGGATGAAACCTTCAGATCTTGATCATAGAGCTTGATCAACCCTAACCCTAGCTCGGATTGCTTCAGATCGTCTCGGGTGGCTCAGATCTAGCCGCTCTTGAATCGGACGGCCCGGATTAATCGTAGGCTTGATAATCGGATCCGGGTCACTTCCGACTCAAGTTTGACCCAATATGCCCTAAGTCCTTGAACCTTTGGTGCCTACAAAAATAGATCCAAAATTTAGTGGCCAATTAATCCATTTTAATGAAATTTTGCAATTAAGTCCAAAATAAGATAAAGTTCTAAAACCTAGGGTAAAATCAGAATTAAGCAATAAAAACATGGGTCAAACATGGATTTTAACATCTAAAATAATCACAAAAATGGTACTTATCAACTCCCCCACACTTAACCTTGAGCGTCTCGCGAAACTACTAAATAAGTATCCCTTAGGCTCTCTTAAGCATAATTAGAAACAAATGAAAAGAAATTACCTAAGGTTGTCAATTCTCAAAAATCTAAGCTCTATGGATTAGTATCTTGTCCTTAAATCAACAACTTAGCCTTTTCATCTATCATGAGTCATTGAGATGAATCTAACTCATAGCCTTTCAAGGAAAATTTTGGTGGCTCTCTCCTTAAGTTCTAAGTTGATGATGGAAGTGGAGCTCACTCAAACACACATGCTTCTTGCACTACCATAGGCTTGCTTATTATCTACTCTCCACCATTAATCATGATTAGGATCAACAACTATAAAAACAAATGAGAAACAGAGAATATGGTGAAAAATGGAACAAAAGCCAAGAAAAAATGGAAAAATAGATAAAGTGGAAGACTTGAGTGCTTGGGGATATTTTTGATGCTCTTTGCTTCTCTTTAGAGTCCTCTAATGAATTCAAAGGTGTCATGGGGTAAACTCTTGCCTTGCACTTCAAAAATTCCTTACTAGTCCCTTTATGCCAATTTCCATTTACATGCCAATTCTTCCTTCTCTTTTCTGAATTTGGTTTCTTTTCTTTCTCCTTCTCTAATGAAATCAGAATGATGGTAGAACAATTCTTCAATTTAGATGAGAAAAGCTTCACTTGATTCAATGGTGCCGAAACTTCCAATTTGTGTGCCATTTCGTTTCTCTCTTCTTTCCTTCTTCTCTTTTCTGATATTTTTTTCTTTTCCTTCCTCTCTAGTAACTTCAGAATGTAATGGAGCAAGGCTTAAATCAGAGGGAAAACTTCAATGATTTATAGTGCCCAAAAACTCAAATTGGATGCCCATTGTTTCCATGTTTCCTTGTTTTCTTTCTTTTTCAAACTCTCTTTTTTTTTCTGCTCTCCAATCTTCTAATGGAGCTCATTCGGATCAGCATTCATATCAGAGAGCTTGAGACTTCAAATAACAATCAGGAACAAAAAATTTGATGTCCACATATATCCTTTACTAACTATTGCAATTCCTTTGTGATACATCCCCTTCTTTAGTTGGCACACTTCCATCCTTTGTTCTCTCTTTTTTTTTTTTTTCAGATTCTGGCTTCTCAGATTTGGCTTAGCTTCAATTCAAACTTAACAGCAGTGTTTTTAGATTTTTGCCTTCCCAACTTTTGAGCCAAGCCAATTTCGGTCTCAAGTTGATACCACACTTTTGTAAAACTGCTTGCATGAAATTTTCTACTTTTGATTGACTTCCAAACCTCCTACACCAGTTTTCTACTTGCTTGCTACGGATTTTTTTCTCTGTCATCAGGTTGACTAACTTCCTGGTCTCCATCAATTTATCAGCAATTTGCAAGTTGGCACAGAACTCCCTTGATAACTGAAACTTGTGAGCTGAAACTTGTCTTGAAAACATTTCTGAATTACATCAGTTTCTCATTGTTTGTTTCGAGTTTCAGCTCCATGGCATCCATTTCTATTCTCTGATTCCTTCAAGCACTTAGCATCAAGTAGTATTTGCTTCAAATGATAGTAGAAAACTCAAGAGTTCCACTCAAAATTCAGATCAGCACATCACATTTCAGCCCTTTCACTTTCTATTCTGATCAGCAGTTGTTTCGAATTTTCTTTGCATCTTCCTGCATCAGATTCTAGCATCCATTGGTTCTTCTTATACCTTGCAAACTTCTACATTTTTCTGGTGGGCAGTTAGCATCAAATAGAAATGGAAAGGTTGATCCCAGCTGTTTTGAATTCAGCCCACTGCATCCTTCTTTCTTAATCTGTTTCTTGATCTGAAAAAATCCAATCAATCACATTTCTTCCTCCTTTGATCAGCAGTGAATGTGCCTAACAATTTCAGATATATTCCTATACCTACTGCTCTGATTTATAGCTTCAAAAACTCAATTAGGTTGCAAGTTGGTACAAACTGCCTTCATAGCATTTACATTGGTTTTCCTCCTTTCATAACTGAATTTCCAGCTTAAGTATCAACTTGCTGCTCTCCAAAACCTCTTGGGCTTCGAGTGGGTTTGTTTTGAGTCCTTTTTAGCATCCTTTGCAGCAGCCACATTAGTTCCAACTCAATTCATTTGCATTTCAATCCCTGCACTGCCCAGAATTTTTTATTACTGCACTGCCCAGCAGATTTTTTTCTTTTCTCTGTTTTTGGCACAAATCTTCTGCCCTGATCCAGATTTTTCTCAGCTTGTATCAGTCTTCACTCAGCCTCATTTCCAGAATTCAATCCAGATTGTCTTCATTTCTAGCATTGGCAGTAATTTCAGCTTCAAGTTAACCAATTTCTGCACACTTGAGCTGGGCACGGCAGTTTTTCTGTGTTTTCAGATCTGTCCAGCTCTTGCTGCATTTCATATTCTCTGAGTTCTCCAACAATTAGTATCAATTAGGACTTGCATCTAATGATAGTGGAAGTTTAGGTGTTCCACTCGAAATGAGCTGAGTAGCAAGTCAAGTTTCGAAAACTGCATTGCAAAATTTTTTTCTTTCCTTTATGTTCTGATTTCTTCAGTTTCTGCCACTTGTAAGCTGCTCCCTCTCAAGGTTGAATTCAGCTACACATTGCTGGATTAGGAAGTAGGAATTCAGCTAGAAGTTGGTACAAAACTTCCTTGTATGATATGGTAAACAATTTCTGCCCATATTTCTGTCCAAAACATCTTTGGGGCTAAATTTGTCTTCAACTTTCTGACTTTTCTGCAAAGAACAGCTGCACTCCGACATTCATACAAAAGGTTGCTGATCTCAACTTCCCAAATTCTTGATACAAGCCTCTTTCGACTCAAGTTATTCTTCTTGGTGCAGAATTTTGGCTTAAATTGAATGGTTGCGTGCCACTTGATCCTTGGCACAGAATTTTCTTCTTTTCTTCTTCATCAACCAATTTGAGCTTGGCCATGTAAACTTGGATCTTCAATTTATAATCAGTAGAATCTAGATGCCTCCATTTGCTTCCATCCTCTTGCTCATTTTCGAAATTCAAATTCAACTCACTTGGCACCTTTTGGCTTCAACTTGGCAAAAAAAAAAATTTTCTCGACATGAATTGCATCCTTAATAAAAATTTATTCCAAATCACCAATCACTCCCCCACACTTAAATCTTTGTCCGTCTCGGGCAAAATAGTATCAAGAAAACATCCCAAGCAAATAAATCCATAGACAAAATGGGGTTAAGATTAGAAATAAGGAAAGACAAATAGAATAGACATGATTTTTGCCAAAATTGAGATGGAAAGGTAAACAAGGTGATTAGTCTCTATAGATGTGATCCAATCATTGAAATATGGTTTTGAAAGAACCTAAGCAAGTTCTAGAGTTCAATAACATGTGTGTCACAAATAATAGGCTAATCTCACTAGGTAAAAATAATCCATCTCAAATCCTCAATTAAGAATTTAAAACCAAGTAGTACTCAAGCATCCAAGAATTCATCCATGAACTCAAACCTTAAGTCTTAACAACCAAATTTAATTTATTTTCCAAAAGACTCTAAAATGCTATGGGATAACCTAGAGGGATACATTTATTTCTACTCATGCAAGAAAAAGTGCAAAAAGAAATAACAATGTATTTACAAGGACTCCTATGCATTCTACTCTGCTCATGCATTTATTAGCAAGAAAATTCTACTTCTAGAAAGCATGAAAATGAAGAATACAATAAAAGAAAATACAAGCAAGAAAAATCTCCCCTTTATTTCTGGTGGACGGAGTCTATCCAGAAGGAGCCTCCATCTTGGTAGTGGAGGTGTCTGGGTGGCTGAGAGAGCTAGGACTCCCCCACACTTGAACTTCACAAAAATATTCTCTGGTGGCCTAAGGCGATTCAGGTTCAAAATCCATGGAAGGAATGGAGGGCTATGGATTAAAGTAAGATCTTCTCCTCCTTCTTTATGCCTTTTAGAAGTACTTCCAGGAGGCTGGAGTCTGTTCAGTTGAAGCACCCACTCCTGAAGTCTTCTAGACCCTGCAAAACAATATAATACCTCTCTCAAGCGTGCAGGGTCAGAAAGAAATAAAATAATGTCAGTTTCTGCATGAATTGAATCCAAATCTGCATCATGTCCAATTAAATCAATGCTTGGTGTCTCAATAAATTTTTCACAGTTATTTCCTACAAAATTTGCATCCTGAAATTCATCACAAATAATAAAATCAATTTTTGGCACTTCAATAAAAATTCCACAATTATTCTGCATCAAAGATGTATCAAGCAATGTGTCACAGCCTAAGAAATCAATTTTGTGTGCCTCAAAGAATTTTTCAAAATTATTTTCAACATAAGATATGTCAAAAGACTCATCACAACAATTAACAACACTAGGCACTTCTAAAAAAATTTCACACTCAGCATTTACATCTAATGTAACACCACATGCTTCATTTTCAACAATTTCTACACTAGGTACCTCTAGGGATTTTTCACAATCAATTTCTACAAGAGATGCATCCCTAGGTGTCTCAAAAACAATAAAGTCAGTTTGAGGTACCTCACTGCATTTTTCTGAAGAAAGAGGAGAAATACTTACCTGAGCGTGCTGGAGAATACCTGGAGGTTCTACAAGGGTAGATGTGTCCATGGCTTCCTCCTGGTCAAGTACATGCTCCTCTTCAGCCTCAGGCTCTGGTGGACAATCAACTGGTGATCCTTGGGTGCTTGCTTCCACCATGCAAGTCCCTACACTTTCTGGTTCATCTTCTGAATCTTGTGGTGGTCCCTGGGGCTTAGTGCAGTCCCCTACACCTATGGAATCATCTCCTATGCAAGTTTCCTCTGTAATATCTGCAACAATAATGTTAGAAAAATTAGGACCGTCAATAATACTATCATCAGAAACTAAAAGTCTAGAATGGTCCTGTGGAGCTTCAGTTTCTTCTTCTTGAGCTGAAAAATTTGAAAATGAAGTTTGAGTAGGAATCTCCGGAGGGATGCATGCTGTAGGTGCCCAGACTTTGATGAGTACGTCATCTTCTTCTTCTTCTATCAAATGTGCAAGATTACTTGAAGAAGGACTTGGTCATGCGCTAGGGTCACCTTGAACTGATATAAAACCAACTCCGGGGGATTGTTCTGATTTTTGGGCTTGCCTTTGTTTCTCTTGTTGATGATATAGTAAAACTTGTTGAACTATCTCCTCCACCCTTTGTTGTTGCATAACTTGTTGCAACATTTCCTCGACTTTCTGTTGGAGCACATTTCCTGCACTAGAACTCCCATAGCCTCCTTGGTTAGCATAGCTCCTTGACTGACCTTGAAAGGATGAAGTAGGCTGAAAATTTTGAGCTTGCTGATTTGGTTGAAAACATGGCTGTTGGGGCTGATTAAAGGGCTGATATTCTTGAAAACTTTGCTGGGAAATGTAGCCTTGAAAGTTCTGATTTTGAGCTGAACAATTAGGTGGCGAGGGCTGAAAATTCTGCCCTTGAAACCCTTGACCGTAGGGCTGGAAATTTTGATTCAAGGGCTGTGTTGGCTGAAAATTTTGTTGGTTTTGAGCTGGAAAAACTGGAAATAATTGCAAGCCTTGCTGCCCTTGATTATATTGCTGAAATTGAGGTTCGAATTGCTGAAATGTAGGCTGGAAATTTGGATTAGAAGGCTGAAATTGCTGAAACTCGGGCTGAAACTCTTGCTGAAAATTTGGTTGATTAGGCTGAAACTTTTGGAAAGGCTGCCCATTCTGAAAATTCTGGAAAATTGGTTGAATTGGCTGAAAATCCGGTTGAAATTGTTGTGGTGGCTGCAAAAACTGATTTGGTTGCTGGAAATTAGAATAGGGCTGTTGGAATTCTTGCTGGGTCTGCTGAAAGTGTGGACACGGCTGCTGATAACTGGATGAAAACATTTTGAACCTGCACCCCTGTCACAAAACAAACAAGAAAAATGGCAGTACCCGTATACAAAAGAATAAGCAACAAAAAATAGAACCCAATGATATGTCCAAAAGCATACAAGCAAAAATCAAACAAATCAACTAGTTGCTTCCCCGGCAACGGCGCCAAAAATTTGACAGGCCCAAATATACTAGATTAATTTGTCACGAAATGTATGGGCTCATCAAATTTAGAATTTATAAATGAATGAAAGCTGGAACCCTTTTTACAATCAAAAGTAAGAAAATGTAGCAAAGGGGCCACAGGTCGTATTTTTCTCAGGGACTAGTTGAAGGTTTGTTTGATTCGCGCTTGTATTTAGGTGTCGTTTGTAAATTTGGGTTTCGAATGTGATTGGGTTTGGAATGCGATTAGGAATGAAAAAGAAGTCACTTCACTGAACGAACTAAACGAGTATGTTGCAATTAATAACTCAACCAATGAAAAGCTACTTAACCAAGGCAACTTAACTAAGTTTGGGAAACAAATCTGAATTTAATGGCAGCCAAAATTCTAAGCAAGTGGATAAAACAGTGATAACAATTTCTGAACTAAATGACCGTAGTGACCTAGCTGCCCTTGATATCAAATACAAGGATTGGAATGAACTTGATATAATTGATAAAAATGGTGCCCACTTGATATGCAAGGGATAAACCTTTGTTCCAAGATGAAACTGGACTAGATTCAAATCTGTAAATTGATGTCAATCAATTGCTGTAAAGGAGATAAATGAGAAACAATGAAGAGAACAAGGACTTCTTGGGCAAATGCAAATGCCAATTGCAGAAATTGAAGTGGCACACAAGGAAGGGCTGATACGCAATTTGCAACTCAATTTCAGAACTTAAATCAAGTGCTTTGGAATGAAACACACCACCAGAGAATGCAGAAATTAAACTAAACTCACATTGACACATTTTCAGAAACCTTAAGCTGAAGAATGCAGAAATTAATTCAAGAGCAGATATGGAATCGAAAGTTCAGAATTGAAGTTGCAGTGTTTGCAGAAATGAAGTTCAAACTGTTCAGAGATAAAATGCTGCAACACACTTGATAAAAAAATCATGCAAAGCAATTGAAATCTAATGCCCGAAACTATCTTTAAGAATCCTCAACTGAGGTTTGCAGAAATGAGACTGACCAATTCAGAATTGGTTGAACAAAAGAAACGAATGCAGAAATTTCAGTAATGATAACTGCAGAATTTTGGTGTGCAGAGTTTAACTGATCTAGCAAAAACCAACTGACATGCGAGAATGGATGATGACTTCAAGAATCGACTCAATGCAAGTGGAATTGCAGCTAGCTGCAATGTTCAGAAATAAACAGAGACAGAAATGGATTAGGGAATTCAGAATCTGCCGAATACCATTGGAAGCTGGAATCTAGTGCAATAGCTTGCTGACAGGTAAGTTTACTGGATTCCAATCAATGTTTACTCTCTTCTTGATACAAGGGCAGGTTCTATCAGCTTGATACTTAGAACAGGAGCTGAATTGCAGGAGATTTGAAACTGAATTTCAGAAACAATGGATGTGCAGACATTTGAAACTAAAAACAGGGGAACAATGAATTCAGGAACTCACAAAGCAACTTAGATCAATTGCATCAAACTAATATCAAAAACGATTTGGAATTGAACTAGACTAACTGATATGAATTGCAGGAACTAAAAGCTAATCGGATTCAAAAAAAACTGCAAAAACTAGAATGAAACTTGGCACGCTAGCTAGAATTTGGCACGCAAGAAATAAAATTGCAAACTACTCAAATTTGGATCTAATTATCACTAAAACAAGCTCTTAACTACTTAGCATCTAAGAATTAAACCCTAATTAAGCTCAAACCATTCAGAATTACAACTAAGTTGCTGGTATTAAACTGCAAAAACAGAAAAAGTGCAGAATATAAAGTTTACAGCTAAAAACATTGGAAATTAAGGATCTAAACTACTCCTCAACTCTCCCTAAGCTCAAATTCTTCTTGGTCGTCAAGCAAGAGCTGGCTTCGAACCCCTAAGCACAGCAAATCAGTGGAAATCAGATTGGATTAGTGAACTCTGCTCAAACTGCGCAAGCTGGGAATTTCCAATCCAAACGCTTCGATCTTCGTTTGTGGAGCTGCGATGGTGATTTGGGAACAACCTGAGGTCACTTGAGAACCCCTACAAGTGCCTCAGATCATCGGAAATGGACTGTGGCGAAGATCTCAGTGTTCGGACCACAGAGCCACCGAAACCCTCAAATAACTCTGTCCGGCGCGAATTCGAGCTTAATTCTCCAATCAAACTGACCTCCAAAGCTCCAGAAGATGATCTTGATGAAGAATCGAGGGGTCGCGCCCCGGAAATGGAGAAAAACACTAAGAAAAATGAAGAACTCGATGAAGGGAACTGTAGCGGCGGAAACGCGACAAAGGAGAAGGCTGCGGCGATTTTTGATTAAATAGCCATCAATGGACGGTCCAGATTGATCGGATGAAATCCAACGGTAGATCTTGATATGATTTGAGCCAAACTTTTATGATGATGATCTGGGGTCAGGATCTGCCTTGTGGTAGCTCGGATCCTCCAGATGTGCAACGGATGGTCCAGATCAACTCTATCTGTGATTGGACGCTCTAGAGCCCTCCTTGCTTGATTCAACGGTTGATTTAGCTCTGATTGGGATGAAACCTTCAGATCTTGATCATAGAGCTTGATCAACCCTAACCCTAGCTCGGATTGCTTCAGATCGTCTCGGATGGCTCAGATCTAGCCGCTCTTGAATCGGACGGCCCGGATTAATCGTAGGCTTGATAATCGGATCCGGGTCACTTCCGACTCAAGTTTGACCCAATATGCCCTAAGTCCTTGAACCTTTGGTGCCTACAAAAATAGATCCAAAATTTAGTGGCCAATTAATCCATTTTAATGAAATTTTGCAATTAAGTCCAAAATAAGATAAAGTTCTAAAACCTAGGGTAAAATCAGAATTAAGCAATAAAAACATGGGTCAAACATGGATTTTAACATCTAAAATAATCACAAAAATGGTACTTATCAACTCCCCCACACTTAACCTTGAGCGTCTCGCGAAACTACTAAATAAGTATCCCTTAGGCTCTCTTAAGCATAATTAGAAACAAATGAAAAGAAATTACCTAAGGTTGTCAATTCTCAAAAATCTAAGCTCTATGGATTAGTATCTTGTCCTTAAATCAACAACTTAGCCTTTTCATCTATCATGAGTCATTGAGATGAATCTAACTCATAGCCTTTCAAGGAAAATTTTGGTGGCTCTCTCCTTAAGTTCTAAGTTGATGATGGAAGTGGAGCTCACTCAAACACACATGCTTCTTGCACTACCATAGGCTTGCTTATTATCTACTCTCCACCATTAATCATGATTAGGATCAACAACTATAAAAACAAATGAGAAACAGAGAATATGGTGAAAAATGGAACAAAAGCCAAGAAAAAATGGAAAAATAGATAAAGTGGAAGACTTGAGTGCTTGGGGATATTTTTGATGCTCTTTGCTTCTCTTTAGAGTCCTCTAATGAATTCAAAGGTGTCATGGGGTAAACTCTTGCCTTGCACTTCAAAAATTCCTTACTAGTCCCTTTATGCCAATTTCCATTTACATGCCAATTCTTCCTTCTCTTTTCTGAATTTGGTTTCTTTTCTTTCTCCTTCTCTAATGAAATCAGAATGATGGTAGAACAATTCTTCAATTTAGATGAGAAAAGCTTCACTTGATTCAATGGTGCCGAAACTTCCAATTTGTGTGCCATTTCGTTTCTCTCTTCTTTCCTTCTTCTCTTTTCTGATATTTTTTTCTTTTCCTTCCTCTCTAGTAACTTCAGAATGTAATGGAGCAAGGCTTAAATCAGAGGGAAAACTTCAATGATTTATAGTGCCCAAAAACTCAAATTGGATGCCCATTGTTTCCATGTTTCCTTGTTTTCTTTCTTTTTCAAACTCTCTTTTTTTTTTTCTGCTCTCCAATCTTCTAATGGAGCTCATTCGGATCAGCATTCATATCATAGAGCTTGAGACTTCAAATAACAATCAGTAACAAAAAATTTGAGGTCCACATATATCCTTTACTAACTCTTGCAATTCCTTTGTGATACATCTCCTTCTTTAGTTGGCACACTTCCATCCTTTGTTCTCTCTTTTTTTTTTTCAGATTCTGGCTTCTCAGATTTGGCTTAGCTTCAATTCAAACTTAACAGCAGTGTTTTCAGATTTTTGCCTTCCCAACTTTTGAGCCAAGCCAATTTCGGTCTCAAGTTGATACCACACTTTTGTAAAACTGCTTGCATGAAATTTTCTACTTTTGATTGACTTCCAAACCTCCTACACCAGTTTTCTACTTGCTTGCTACGGATTTTTTTCTCTATCATCAGGCTGACTAACTTCCTGGTCTCCATCAATTTATCAGCAATTTGCAAGTTGGCACAGAACTCCCTTGATAACTGAAACTTGTGAGCTGAAACTTGTCTTGAAAACATTTCTGAATTACATCAGTTTCTCATTGTTTGTTTCGAGTTTCAGCTCCATGGCATCCATTTCTATTCTCTGATTCCTTCAAGCACTTAGCATCAAGTAGTATTTGCTTCAAATGATAGTAGAAAACTCAAGAGTTCCACTCAAAATTCAGATTAGCACATCACATTTCAGCCCTTTCACTTTCTATTCTGATCAGCAGTTGTTTCGAATTTTCTTTGCATCTTCCTGCATCAGATTCTAGCATCCATTGGTTCTTCTTATACCTTGCAAACTTCTACATTTTTCTGGTGGGCAGTTAGCATCAAATAGAAATGGAAAGGTTGATCCCAGCTGTTTTGAATTCAGCCCACTGCATCCTTCTTTCTTAATCTATTTCTTGATCTGAAAAAATCCAATCAATCACATTTCTTCCTCCTTTGATCAGCAGTGAATGTGCCTAACAATTTCAGATATATTCCTATACCTACTGCTCTGATTTATAGCTTCAAAAACTCAATTAGGTTGCAAGTTGGTACAAACTGCCTTCATAGCATTTACATTGGTTTTCCTCCTTTCATAACTGAATTTCCAGCTTAAGTATCAACTTGCTGCTCTCCAAAACCTCTTGGGCTTCGAGTGGGTTTGTTTTGAGTCCTTTTTAGCATCCTTTGCAGCAGCCACATTAGTTCCAACTCAATTCATTTGCATTTCAATCCCTGCACTGCCCAGAATTTTTTATTACTGCACTGCCCAGCAGATTTTTTTCTTTTCTCTGTTTTTGGCACAAATCTTCTGCCCTGATCCAGATTTTTCTCAGCTTGTATCAGTCTTCACTCAGCCTCATTTCCAGAATTCAATCCAGATTGTCTTCATTTCTAGCATTGGCAGTAATTTCAGCTTCAAGTTAACCAATTTCTGCACACTTGAGCTGGGCACGGCAGTTTTTCTGTGTTTTCAGATCTGTCCAGCTCTTGCTGCATTTCATATTCTCTGAGTTCTCCAACAATTAGTATCAATTAGGACTTGCATCTAATGATAGTGGAAGTTTAGGTGTTCCACTCGAAATGAGCTGAGTAGCAAGTCAAGTTTCGAAAACTGCATTGCAAAATTTTTTTCTTTCCTTTATGTTCTGATTTCTTCAGTTTCTGCCACTTGTAAGCTGCTCCCTCTCAAGGTTGAATTCAGCTACACATTGCTGGATTAGGAAGTAGGAATTCAGCTAGAAGTTGGTACAAAACTTCCTTGTATGATATGGTAAACAATTTCTGCCCATATTTCTGTCCAAAACATCTTTGGGGCTAAATTTGTCTTCAACTTTCTGACTTTTCTGCAAAGAACAGCTGCACTCCGACATTCATACAAAAGGTTGCTGATCTCAACTTCCCAAATTCTTGATACAAGCCTCTTTCGACTCAAGTTATTCTTCTTGGTGCAGAATTTTGGCTTAAATTGAATGGTTGCGTGCCACTTGATCCTTGGCACAGAATTTTCTTCTTTTCTTCTTCATCAACCAATTTGAGCTTGGCCATGTAAACTTGGATCTTCAATTTATAATCAGTAGAATCTAGATGCCTCCATTTGCTTCCATCCTCTTGCTCATTTTCGAAATTCAAATTCAACTCACTTGGCACCTTTTGGCTTCAACTTGGCAAAAAAAAAATTTTTCTCGACATGAATTGCATCCTTAATAAAAATTTATTCCAAATCACCAATCACTCCCCCACACTTAAATATTTGTCCGTCTCGGGCAAAATAGTATCAAGAAAACATCCCAAGCAAATAAATCCATAGACAAAATGGGGTTAAGATTAGAAATAAGGAAAGACAAATAGAATAGACATGATTTTTGCCAAAATTGAGATGGAAAAGTAAACAAGGTGATTAGTCTCTATAGATGTGATCCAATCATTGAAATATGGTTTTGAAAGAACCTAAGCAAGTTCTAGAGTTCAATAACATGTGTGTCACAAATAATAGGCTAATCTCACTAGGTAAAAATAATCCATCTCAAATCCTCAATTAAGAATTTAAAACCAAGTAGTACTCAAGCATCCAAGAATTCATCCATGAACTCAAACCTTAAGTCTTAACAACCAAATTTAATTTATTTTCCAAAAGACTCTAAAATGCTATGGGATAACCTAGAGGGATACATTTATTTCTACTCATGCAAGAAAAAGTGCAAAAAGAAATAACAATGTATTTACAAGGACTCCTATGCATTCTACTCTGCTCATGCATTTATTAGCAAGAAAATTCTACTTCTAGAAAGCATGAAAATGAAAAATACAATAAAAGAAAATACAAGCAAGAAAAATCTCCCCTTTATTTCTGGTGGACGGAGTCTATCCAGAAGGAGCCTCCATCTTGGTAGTGGAGGTGTCTGGGTGGCTGAGAGAGCTAGGATTCCCCCACACTTGAACTTCACAAAAATATTCTCTGGTGGCCTAAGGCGATTCAGGTTCAAAATCCATGGAAGGAATGGAGGGCTATGGATTAAAGTAAGATCTTCTCCTCTTTCTTTATGCCTTTTAGAAGTACTTCCAGGAGGCTGGAGTCTGTTCAGTTGGAGCACCCACTCCTGAAGTCTTCTGGACCCTGCAAAACAATATAATACCTCTCTCAAGCGTGCAGGGTCAGAAAGAAATAAAATAATGTCAGTTTCTGCATGAATTGAATCCAAATCTGCATCATGTCCAATTAAATCAATGCTTGGTGTCTCAATAAATTTTTCACAGTTATTTCCTACAAAATTTGCATCCTGAAATTCATCACAAATAATAAAATCAATTTTTGGCCCTTCAATAAAAATTCCGCAATTATTCTGCATCAAAGATGTATCAAGCAATGTGTCACAGCCTAAGAAATTTTGAAATTCGTCGGGTGAAATTTTGAAATGTGTCACAGCCTAAGAAATTTTGAAATTCTGAAATTCATCAACGATGGCAAACAATGTATCGCTGGTTTGATCAGTGGAGAGGAACCCAGGGTCCTGGAGTCATTGGGTGAGCTGCCAGAGGATGATTGTTTAGACAGATACTCCAGCTCCTCAGTGGACCGGGTAGGCTCAGATGATGTGGGCCAGCAGGTGCCTCCTAGGATCACACAGTTTGTTTCAGAGGGTTCAGAGGCTCCAGACTTTCAGAAGACCTTTGAGGAGTATGAGGAGACAGATACTAGTGTTTCATCACATGGAGGACACAGCTTAGCATCAGTGATCAGTCCACCCAGAGGAGGGAAATCAGGGCTGCCCAAGGTACTCAAGGTGCAGAAGCAGAAGGTGGGATTTGAGCCACGAGTGACTAGGAGCCAGACTTCAAAGCAGGCTCGAAACCCCTCCCGTTAGTTATGTCTGGTATTATATGGAATGTGAGGGGGTTTGGGAATTTGGCGACGCAGAGGAGGGCTTTGTTTTTGAGACGACATCATCATCTGAGTTTTTTAGCAGTGCTAGAGCCTATGATTGATTTAGATTGCAGGTATATGACGCGGCGCATGGGGTTTGAGGAGGTAGTCTCTAATAAATCTGGGAAGGTTTGGTTTTTTTGGGATTCTACTATTGTTTGCAAAATTTTGTTTGATCATGAGCAGTTTCTGCACTTGGAGCTTTCATCGCAGCTTTTCCCTTCGTCGATGATTGTGACAGTGGTTTATGCCAAGTGTACGAGGCTAGAGAGGAGCTTACTATGGGAGAGTCTGGAGGAGCTGAGGCCTGAGGGCGACAGACTATGGCTAGTTGGGGGAGACTTCAATGTTATATCTAGCATGGAGGAGCATTCAGCAGGGGTTCTAGGTAGGCCAGGGGCCATGGAGGACTTTAATAATTTCATTATGCTTGCTGGTCTGGTGGATGCAGGTTTTGTTGGGGATAGGTACACGTGGACGAATAATAGGGTGTGGAAGAGGCTGGACAGGGTCCTATTGTCTCCCTCCTGGGGCAGTCAGGATTTCACAGTCAGAGTGGAGCATTTGAGCAGGGCAGCCTCAGATCACTGTCCCTTACTTGTGGAGTTTCCAGGCTTCCAGAGGCCGAGGGCTTCTTTCAGATTTCAGAGGATGTGGGTGCGGCATAGGGACTTTATGCAGACAGTGAGGCTAAATTGGTGTTTACCTTGTGTGGCACAAGGAATGCAGAGGCTACAGATGAAGCTGAGGAGGCTAAAGGAACATCTGAAGTGGTGGAACATGGACGTGTTTGGTAACATCCATGACAGGGTTTTGCAGGCTGAGGAGAGTATGGATACAGCTGAGCAGGCATATGACAGGGACCCCACAGAGCAGAGCAGGATTCACAGGTCAGAGTCTCAGGCTCACCTTTTCAGAGTATTAGACATGGAGGAGGACTTTTGGAAGCAGAGAGCTGCTATCAGATGGATGGGAGAGGGAGAGAGGAATACAAAGTTTTTTCATTCCACAGTGCAGAAGAAGAGGGCAGCTAGCAGACTTTTCAGAGTTTGGGAGGAGGGGCAGTGCCTGGACCAGCCTGAGAGGATCAGAGAGTCAGGAGTCAGATTTTTTCAGGAGCTGCTGACAGGGGAGACAGTGGATAGCACGACTGTGGACACGGAGTTGATACCTTCCTTGATCAGCACAGAGGATAATTTGATGCTAGAAGGCCTCCCATCAGCAGAGGAGGTGAAGCAGGTGGTCTGGAGTATGTGCCAGGACAGTGCAGCGGGTCCAGATGGCTTTTCAGTGGCCTTCTACAGAGCCTGCTGGGAGATCGTGGGGGAGGATGTCCTTCAGGCAGTACTGGATTTCTTTCGAGGGGCAGAGCTACCACGGGGTATGGCTTCTACGACTATAGTTTTGATCCCTAAGGTGGACAGTGCACAGAGGTGGCAGGATTTCAGACCTATCAGCTTGTGTAATGTGTCTTATAAGATCATCTCCAAGCTGATGGCACAGAGGATGGCTTCGGTGATAGGGAAGGTTATATCCCCAGCTCAGAGTGGTTTTGTTCCAGGGAGACTGATTTCAGATAATATCTTGATGGCCCAGGAGCTTGATCACAAGCTCAACTATCACATCAGAGGAGGAAATCTTATACTGAAGCTGGATATGGCCAAGGCATATGACAGAGTGCAGTGGGGCGTCCTTTTCAGAGTCATGGCAGCATTTGGTTTCTCAGAGACAGTGATTTCTTTTATCAGGAGGTGTGTGACATCTTCATGGTTTTCGGTCCTAGTGAATGGACAGCTGTCAGGCTTCTTCAGATCACAGCGTGGCTTGAGGCAGGGCGACCCCATCTCCCCCTTCCTCTTCATTTTGGCGGCTGAGCTGCTCTCCAGAGGGATAGAGGCCTTATTTGCAGGGTATCCAGGGATGGCTTATGCGACAGGATGTGATATGAGGGTGTCTCACCTGGCCTATGCAGATGATGTGGTCCTTTTCCTGAATGGGTCTCTGGACTGTGTGAGGAGGGTGAAGGGTTTTTTGGACAGGTATGAGGCCCAGACAGGACAGGCGATCAATGCAGAAAAGAGCTCCTTTTTCCCTTCGAGACGCATATCAGACAGGAGGAGGCAGCAACTAGCAGCTATTACAGGATTTGGCTTGGGGGAGAGGCCTATCGTTTATTTGGGGGTTCCTATCATCTCAGGGAACAAGAGGACAGTTCACTTTGCGCCGCTGCTGGCGAAGATTCAGAGGAAGTTTCAGGGATGGAACCTCTCACGCCTATCACATGGAGGTCGCCTGATCCAGAGTGTTTTGAGTTCTCTGCCTGTTTATCTCCTCCAGGTGATCCAGCCTCCTCTGGAGGTCCTGAAGAAGCTGGAGGGGGTGTTTGCATCTTTCTTCTGGAGCTCAGTGGGGCATGATAGGAAGGTGCATTGGGTAGCCTGGAGGGACATTTGCAGGCCGAAGCAAGAGGGAGGGCTGGGGATCAGACGACTGTCAGAGGTGGGGGCTGCATTGTCTATGAAGTTGTGGTTCAGATTCAGAGAGCAGAGCACACAGTGGGCCAGATATTTGAGGAGATCTTATTGTGGGACGGTGGATCCAGGTGTGGTGACTCTGAGGAGTAATGCTTCCCCCAGTTGGCGCAGGATGATTCAGACCAGAGTTGTGGCAGAGAGACAGATTGGATGGATAATTGGGAAGGGGCACCTTAGCTTTTGGCACGACACGTGGATGGAGAGGGGACCGTTATCAGAGTGGTGTACAGTGCAGGGGCCTCCAGATGTCAGAGTGGACCGGTTCTTAGTAGGTGGCAACTGGAGTCAGGAGCTACTTCAGAGGGTGGTGCCCTCCTCAGTGGCTGTGGAGGTGACAGAGGTTCAGCTGAGGCCCGAGGAGGAGGATGTCATGCTGTGGCGACCCACCAGAGATGGGAGATTTACTACGAGGTCGGCTTGGGAGGTTTATAGGAATGCGCACCAGAGGGAGGAGGTAGCGATTGTGATCTGGAGCAGACTCCTCCTTCCCACCATTTCGGTGTTCAATTGGAGGTTCTTTAGGAGACGACTGCCAGTGGATGAGATTTTACAGCAGCGTGGGATATGCTTAGTGTCCAGATGTCAGTGCTGTGAGGCAGAGGAGTCGTGGGAGCATTTGTTCTATGGTAGCTCGGTGGCAGGGGAGGTCTGGGGATATTTTGGACATTTATTTGGGGTCGGCAGCTGGAGGGTGATGGAGATTTGGAGAGCAGGCACAGCTTGGAGCAGCACTGGTTCGGTGAGGGAGATCATCCCCCTATTGATTTGTTGGTTCCTGTGGACGGCCAGGAACGACTCCAAGCACCGGGGTCTGAGGCCAGAGGGGCAGAAGATTATCAGACAGATCACACAGTATTTGAGGGTCGGGATGACATCTGGTATCATCAAGCCTAGGCATTGGAGGGGATCTATCTCGGCAGCTCAGGCTATGGTGATCCAGGTAAGGATACGGACATTACACACGATCTCAGTAGTACACTGGAGGAGGCCTGCTGCTGGAGGGTTCAAGCTCAACACAGATGGCAGTTCTAGAGGGAACCCAGGTGAGTCTTCTTACGGTGCTATTGTTCGTGATCATAATGGGCAGGTGGTGGTGACTAGGCAGGGAGTCCTTGGAGAGGGCTCCAATATCAGAGCGGAGCTTATGGCGATCCTGAGAGGCTTGGAGTTGTGCGTGGAAAGGCAGCTTTTTCCTATTTGGCTGGAGTCAGATTCCCTGGTGGCACTGCATATCATCAGGTCTTCTGGTATTTCATGGGAGTTTCGGGAGGAGATCTTACGGATCAGGAGGCTGGTACGACAGTATGGGGTCAGATGTACACACATATATAGAGAGGGGAACGCTGCTGCAGATTTCCTCGCCAACCAGGCGTATCAGCTGGAGGGTGAGAGGGTGATGGAGGGGCAGGAGATTGATGGATAGCTGCTTGGCATTTGCAGGATGGACAGAGTGGGTTTGCCATATATCAGGAGTTCTTGCAAGCCAGGATAGTACATTTGATGGAGGGTGAATAGCTCCACCTTAGAGCTATCTAGCCCGCAGCAAACGGCTGCGGTAAAGGCACTTTAAATCCGTTGATGGCTGTGACTTTGCCTAAAAGCCAGGTAGGGTGACTAGATCCACCTATGGTCTAGCTAGCCCGCAGCAAACGGCTGCGGTAAAGGCATCCTAAATCCGTTGACAGCTGTGGCTTTGCTAAAAAGCCAAAGAGGGTGAGTAGGTCCACCATTGGCCTACCTAGTCCGTAGCAAACGGCTGCGGTAAGGACACATTAAATCCGTTGAGGGCTGGTCACTTGCCAAAAGTGAACATCGGGTGTGATGGAGGACTTTTTGGGAGCGGAGCAGGAATGGACAGATTTTCCTCGTAGTGTGCCAAACGTGCCAAATAAGCTGATAAATTCTGAATGATGAAGGGCTGCTCAGTTGGAGAAGCATGGGGCTTTTCGATTCTATATTATTGCTGGCTAATGTGTTTTACTGGTGCCCTTTTTAATGTGCAGCTGGGCAGTGTTAAGTGGCAGCTAAGGTGGATGCAAGGTTTAGTACAGATCCAGATGATTTTCTGTCAAACAATCTTCATTGGAAATAAAGGTGTTGCTCGAAATGCTATGAAGATGTGTTAGGGATGCCAACTACCTATGGAGCGTGCCAAGGAGAAGGAGTTGGTAGCATATGAGTCAGAATCCTTTTGCTATGACACCCTTGGATGGTGGATGATGTCTGAATTTAGCCTGCTATCTGACTCTTGGATTTAATTGCATTCCATTTGCTTTTGATCACTTCTATAATGCTATGCGTGGCTGTGATTTTGAAGTGCTTTGCAGGAGAGGGAGAGAGGCTAATCTACATAGTTTGATAATGGCATTTACAGACTCAGCAGCAATTATTTAGAAGGACATAGGGTTTCTGAAAGTCTTGTAGTGATCACATGGTAGCAATAACTGAGAAATGTGTTAGAGCCGTCCCAAGGTTTAACCTGCGAGAATAACTTTCAGAAAATATCAAAAGGTGGGCTGCTTGTGTGCCAGGTGTGCCAAAAATTATACACAAGTGCAATGTTGATGCTGATGCTGATATATCACTGTAAAAACAAGAGTTGGAGCTAAAATCTGGAAGACATGGTCATGAATCAGAAACGAAAAAGGTGAATTAAAATTAAAAATTAAAATTTAAAAAAAAATTTAAAAAAAAAAAGGTACGCTCTTAATGCTTTCCCGAGAAACACCTTGTGGGCATCTATGGTAGATGCATACAAGGTTTCAAGGGACCTTTCAAAAATTAAACTAGATGAATTGTTTCCAGAACTTGAATTGCATGAGCAGACTAACTGCACCCTGGCCGAGAAAGGCATTGCCTTTATTGCAAGTAAAGCTGGAAAGGTATCCAAAAAGAAACCTCAACCTGCACTCGAGTCTGATTCAGACTCAGACTCAGAAGATGACGAAGGAGACCGACCTAAGCTGGTCCGACTGGCTCGAAACTACTACAAGGAATTGAAGAATCAATCCAACAGAAGAAAAGCCAGCCGAAAGAAGGAAGATCAAGCTGAATCAACTAAGAACAAATCAAGTGTGACGTGCTTCGAGTGCAACAAAAAGGGACATTTCAAATCCGAATGTCCTAACCTAAAAGAAGCCAAGAAAGCAAGAAGAAAGAAGGCACTTCAGGCAACGTGGGATGAGTCCTCCTCCGAAGAAGAAGAAGAGGTCCCACAGTCGAACCTGCTAGCGCTAACCGCCTCAGAAGAAATCGAGACCGAGTCAGAATCGGAACAGGACGACGGCAGACTAACATTTCAGAAGACGGCGAAATCAAGGTTAGTGGTTTTTCTAGAAGTCAGTTAAATGAGTTAATTTCTTATCTTTCTCGAGATTTAGCGAAAGCTAAACTCCGAGTCGAATCCCTTCGACAGGAAGTAAAACTCCTGAAAGAGGGAGCTGACTCGAGATCTTTAACTGAGAATGTTCAAGAAGGAGCCTCTACTCAAGTTGAAAAACTTGAGAAAGAGAACTCCTCCCTGAAAACTCAAGTTAAGGATCTTAGATCAGCTTTAGAACGATTCACTTCTGGTTCCAAGGGTCTTGACATGATTCTTGGAAAACAGAAATCGGTTCTAAATTGATCCGGACTAGGCTATTGAACCAAATCAAGACAAAGATCCTACTATGCTGTACTGAACCAGTCCAGACCTAAAGTTCAAGCATGGGTACCTAAACTGTACCTGAACAAACAAACTGGATCAAATCAGTATTGGATCCCCAAGGACAAGATTCACATCTTGCCAAACCATTATCATGGTTATAGTCCAGGGGGAGCCAAATTAAAAACAATATTTATTGTTAGATAAAATTCAATTCTTGTTTGCAATCTGCATGATTGATTGTTTATTTAATTTCTGCAATTTGTCATGCTTAGGAATGGTTAGTTTAAGGACTGAACCAACTTAACTGAAATTTGAATAACATAGTATTGGGTGGCGGTGAGATGATAGTACGTTAGGGAAGCCAATTCTAATAAGGTCAAGTATGCTCTACTTGGTCTCTTTAGACTGGTGGAACTAGCCGAAGCTACCGATCCAAGACCCAAACTAGTTAGACCAGAATTTTTCAAAAAATAGTTTTGAAAATAAAGTTTCATTAAAAGGCTTTGTCAAGGAAAGGGATGAAGATCCAATAAGGCTACGAACCAAAGAAGGCCTAGTACCTCGCCAAGACCTGGAAGCGAATTTTTGAAATTCAAATTCAAATTCTTATTTGTCAAATTCGAATCTAACACAAATTTTCAGTTAATTATAGATTCAAAAATTATTTTTAAAATAAACTCAAATCAATTGCTTTCAAAATTAATTTAAGTTTTCAAAAAAAAATTATAATTTTTTAAAATAATTCTATTTATCAAAACTTGTCTCACAAAACTCATAAGGCAAACGTGATTGACAACTCTAGATTGGGTGAGACAGACTAGGTTGTGAAAATCAATTTATGCTATTCCTGATTCTAATTGGATCCAAATCAACAAAACTCTTTATGTGTAGGAACATAAAGATTTGGACAAAGGATGTTGGATAGCGGTTGCTCCAGACACATGACTGGAGATAAATTGAAATTCACCAAACTCAAGTTCAAGAACCTAGGCTCAGTGGCATTTGGCAACAATGCTACACTCAAGGTAATTGGGTCAGGTAATATTGAACTTAAAACTGACTTTGTTATTAAGAAAGTTCTTTTGGTTGAAAACTTCAAATTTAACTTGCTTAGCATAAGTCAGTTATGTGATTCTGGTTATGTAGTTACCTTCAACAATTCTAACTGCCTGATTAAAAACCTGCAAGACTCAGAAATCATGCTTAAGGACACTAGGAAAAATAATGTTTACACTATAAACCTACCCCTAGTACCTAAATGCATGTTAACTCAGTTAGAACAATCAAACCTCTGGCATAGGAGACTAGGTCACACTAACCTAAAAATTATTTCAAAAATCACCCAACTCGGCCTAATTAAAGGTATTCTTAAAATTAAAAATCATGAAAACTTAATATGTGAATCATGTAATCAAGGTAAACAAACCAGGTCTAATAACAAACTAATCCAATCTGATCAAACTCAAACCACACTTGAGCTCCTGCACCTTGACCTATTTGATTCACATGGAGCCAAGTCACTAAGCGGAAACCGATACTGCTTAGTAATAGTTGATGATTACTCTAGGTTCACCTGGGTTAGGTTTCTAAAGACCAAAGATGAAACCCTAAACCTATTCAGTAACTTTTGTAAGTTAATTGAAAATCAAAATGATACTAAAATCAAAAGACTTAGGAGTGACCACGGGGGAGAGTTTGAAAATCAACAATTTGAGGAATTTTGTAAGGTAAATGGGTATATACATGAATTTTCATGTCCTAAAACCCCCCAACAAAATGGGATAGTCGAAAGAAAAAAATAGAACACTACAGGAAGCCGCTAGGGGTATGCTCAATGAATTTAACTTAGCTAACCAATATTGGGCAGAAGCAATTAGTACGGCTTGCTACATCCAAAATAGGGTCCTGATTAACAAGCGACACAATAAAACACCCTATGAATTATACTACCATAGACTTCCAAACCTACACTACCTAAGGGTCTTTGGGTGCAAAGTCCATATCCTAAACACCAAGGACTATCTAGGTAAATTCCAGTCTAAGTCAACCCCAGACATCTTCTTAGGATACTCAACAACAAGTAGAGCCTATAGGGTTTACAACAAACAAACCAAGAAAATTGAAGAAACAACTAATCTAATATTTGACGAAGAAATTAACTCAAAATCTGACAATCCAAATCTGGCATCATCAAATACTGATCAAGAAGATAATCAACAAGTTGTTGAATCCTTAATTGAACCCATAAACGAACTAACTATTGAACCAACGACTGAGTCAAATCAACCAACTATTGAACCAATAATTGAACCATCTCAAAGAGTTGAATCAAATAGTAAACCAAACCGACCAGCCGGACCTGAGGCTGAACCAAGTTCTAGAAAAACCAAGAAACCCAGACTCAGCCACCCAACCGATCAAATTATGGGTGATCCAACTCTAGGAGTCAGAACTAGATCTTCCTATAGAAACCTTAGTCAAATAGCAATGATTTCAAAAATAGAACCTAAGACTATAGAAGAAGCCCTACCTGATCCTGATTGGATCATAGCTATGCAAGAAGAGTTAGCCCAATTTGAGAGGAACCAAGTCTGGGAACTAGTACCTAAACCTGAAGGCAAATCCATCATTGACACTAAGTGGGTTTTTAGGAATAAGCTAAATGATCAAGGAGAAATAGTCAGAAATAAAGCTCGCTTAGTAGCGAAAGGATTCAGCCAAGTAGAAGGGTTAGATTACGAAGAAACATATGCCCCAGTAGTTAGACTTGAGTCCATTAGGATGTTATTAGCCTTTGCATCCCACAAAGGATTCAAACTATATCAAATGGATGTAAAGTCAGCCTTTCTAAATGGATTCATTAAAGAAGAAGTCTATGTAGGACAACCCCCTGGGTTTGAGGACTTAGAAAGACATGACCACGTTTACAAACTTACTAAAGCACGATATGGACTAAAACAAGCACCTAGGGCCTGGTATGAACGATTATCAACTTACTTAATTTCTAAAAAATTTAAACAAGGACAAATTGACTCAACCCTATTTATTAAAACCCTAGGGAAAGAAATCTTTATTGCCTAAATCTACGTTGATGATATAATCTTTGGGTCTACCAACTCTAATTTTCTAAAAGAATTCGTGAAAATAATGAAAAATGAGTTTGAAATGAGCTTAGTTGGGGAGCTCAACTTCTTCCTAGGATTACAAATTAAACAAACTAGGGATAGAAACTATGTTCATCAATCCAAATACGCTAAAGAGTTAATAAAGAAATTTAAAATGGATAACTCTAAAAGTATAAGTACCCCCAAGGCCACAAATATAAAAATATATAGTGACCTTGATGGTAAACCAGTAGACCTTAAACTCTATAGAAGTATGATAGGAAGCCTACTGTACCTTACAGCAAGCAGACCTGATATCCTTTTTGCTGTAGGAATGTGTTCTAGATACTAAACCTGTGCTAAGGAAACACACTTAGCAGCCCTGAAAAGAATACTAAGATATGTTAAGGGTACCCTAAATGTAGGGATTTGGTATCCTAGGACCTCAACCTTTGACTTATCAGGATACACGGATTCTGATTACGCTGGTTGTAAATTAGATAGAAAGAGCACAAGTGGAAGCTGCCAACTGTTAGGAAATAGTCTAGTAAGTTGGTGCAGTAGAAAACAACACTGTGTAGCTCTATCCACAACTGAAGCTGAGTATGTTGCCTTAGGAGAGTGTGTAGCACAACTTTTATGGATGATGCACACTCTTAAGGACTTCCAGCTCAACTACACCCAAACTCAGGTTTTCATTGACAACATAAGCTCGATTAATCTAACTAAGAACCCAATCTAACATTCCAGAACTAAACACATAGAAGTTAAACACCACTTTGTAAGAGACCATGTAGCCAGGGGTGAAATAGTCCTTAAGCATGTAGACTCTAAATCAAACTTAGCTGACATATTCACTAAACCCCTACCTGAGTCTGAATTCAGCTCACTATGAAGGCAGTTAGGATTATGCTTGGTAGAATAGGGTTACTCTACTTTTGTTTTTTTTTAACTGCTTTACTTATTTTAAAGCAGTTTCTAAATTTTTTTTAAAATCAGCTTATACTTAGTTTTGAAAAGGTTTTAAAAATAAATTTTTTCCGACTTAGTTTTATTTTCAAAAACTACCCCTTCAAAACTAGGGCTTTTTCGCAAATGGACTTAGCATAGGCCCTAACCCTAGAACTGCATGCACCTATAGATCTAGAAGCCAGCATCTCACAAGCACCTTAGGGTACTTTTGATTGATAACATAGAATGGGTTGAGATGCTTAGGTCTTTGCCTTAATTCAAGATGCTTTAAGTCAGTGCATCTGCAATAATTGGGGCACTAAATACAACTTACACAGTAATCAAGTTGAGTGTCAAGTTTAGAAAATCTAACTTGAACAGAACACTTAACTTGACTAACCCTAGCGAAAATAACTGTTTATAACAGTTAGTAAGTAGCTAATTGGGTTAGACAGGACCCTAAAAGAGAAAATTGAAATTGGTTTGATTTAGTTCATATCCTGTATTGGTTCAGTACAGCAAATTATGCAATTTAGCAATTTTCTTTCTGCAATTATACAATTTATCTTTTTTCAATATTGCTTTATTTTTTTGATATATGGCAAAGGGGGAGAGATAGGAAAGGAGAGAGAAACCTTAAATTTTTGATACTTTAAAATTTTGTTAAATTCAAAATTTTATCCTTTATTCAAAAAGTAATTAATCTATTTATTTTGAAACTTAAGTTTTCAAAAATTTCCCTAAATACTTGAAACTTAAGTTTTCAAAAATTTTCCTAAGTACATGAAACTTAAGTTTTCAAAAATTTTCCTAAGTACTTGAAACTTAAGTTTTCAAAAATTTTCATAAGTACTTAAAACTTATGTTTTCAAAAATTGGGTTAAGTACTCAAAACTTAAAGCTCTCAAAATGTTTCTAAGTATAAAATTTCCAAAAATTACACGACCATATTTTGGAAAATATGTTTCTTTTGAAAACTATTCTAAAGTGTTTGAAAAATTAATTCCATCTTTAGACTTAGAATTTTTTAAACCCCACAAACTCTTTGAAAAATCTAGAGGGAGATTCCTTCTAGGGGGAGGAAACAAATTTTTAACTGTTCTGATTAACTTAACTTTTTAACCGGATTGCCATAAATCAAAAAGGGGGAGATTGTTGGTGCAGACAGCACCCAAGTCGAACCTGTGTTTTGATAATGGCAAAAGGATTCAAAAAGTTAAGATATTATGTTTATCTAACATGTTCACTAGGTTTACAGGAAAAGAAGTCCTAGGTACACTGGGCACGAAGTCCTGGTCAAGGACTGGGCACGAAGCCCTGGCAAGGAGCTGGGCACCGAAGACCTGCTCGGAAGGTGGGCACGAAGTCCTGGTCGAGGACTGGGCACGAAGCCCTGGCAAGGAGCTAGGCACCGAAGACCTGCTCGGAAGGTGGGCACGAAGTCCTAGTCGAGGACTGGGCACGAAGCCCTGGGAGCTGGGCACGAAGCCCTGGCAAGGAGCAGGGCACCGAAGACCTGCTCGGAAGGTGGGCACGAAGACCTGCTCGGAAGGTGGGCACGAAGACCTGGTCAGGTGTATCGAGCAAAAGTCCAACCGGAGGAGCCGATTGGCAAAAGGTAAACTCTCCTGAGAGGAGTAGGTGAGGACGCGTTCCCCATCGAGGGAACAGTAGGCGTCGGCTCGACCTAGGGCTCCATTTCGGAGACCCAAAGTCAGAACCAAGACAGCTGAGGCTGTATAAAGATAACATATTATTGCTCTGTGTTATTTTGGACTAACCCTGGATGCAGGACCGAAGGAACGAGTGTCTGCAGCTCAGAGAGCCTCAAAGGAATGAGGCAGCAGCTGAGTAGGGCGCTCGGAGTGTCCCGGGCGCCCCCAAGGTGAATACAAAAGAAGTGGAGCAAATGTACGCTTCGGAAGCTAACTGGGCGGGGCGCCCCCATGCTCCCGGCCGCCCCGGATGGTCCGAGCGCCCCGAGCTCAAGCCAACGAAGTGGATAAAAGTCAAGCCAGCGAGAAGCCAGCGGATAGAGTCAACCCGGGCGCCCCTAGCGTCCCGGGTGCCCCCAGTCAAACCTCAGCCCGATCTCGAAGGGATAACGGCTGACCGAGAGGTGCTCGGATCGGTTGACACGTGGGGGGCACCCTCGACGTTCCGGGCGCCCCCAGAGGCTATAAAAAGGCCCCTCGACCCCAAGGCTTGAAGACACAATTCTTCCAACGCATTCACGCTCTTCTACTCCCGCGCTCTGCTCCGGAAACCTCCCTACTCGAGATACAAGCGCCGACGACATCCCTCTGCTCCGAAAATACAATCTACACCAGACGTCGGTAACGAAGAGCTGCTTTTAAGTTTACTGTACTATTCTTGTAATACATTTTGTAAACTGTTTTTGCACACATATAGAATTGCCCGCAGTAAACGGTCAACGACCGTGGGCCTTGGAGTAGGAGCCGACCGCGACTCCGAACCAAGTAAAATTGTGGTGTTCGCGTGTGTTTTACTTTATTTATTTCCGCTGCTAATTCTCTTTTACGAATCCGAACGTTTTACGATATTCACCCCCCTCTATCCTTCTTCTCGATCCTACAGGATTTAGGGTTTCTACAGGGGTGATTTTCATCATAATGGCAGGAAAAAGGTCTGTGGGTGGTTCATCGTCTTCTTCATTGGCATTAATCACCAAGGTATGTTAGCGATAGGCTTAGGTAAGAACAACATAGATTGTGAAATTGTTTATACTTATTTTTGCTGATTAAATTTGTAATGTATAAAAACTGTAGGGTTCAGATGAATTTGGGAAAAAATTACATTGGTGCAATGTTTTAGGCCACTTTAAACATTTTGTTGAAGCATTTGAAATTTTAAATGATCAACACATTGCGAAGATCAAAGAGTCACCCTTCAGTATTTTCTTGGACATTCAAGAATTGCAGCATATCCGGGGAATTTTGGTTAATATATTTGAAAGTTGGGATTCAACCTCGCAAGTTTTTAAATTCTCAGGTAATAGTTTTAATTATGAATTATAAACAATATCTATAGTAAGATAAAACTTGGATATAGTTGGCCTTAAATGATTGATATTTGATCAATTTAAATGAGTGAATTTAAGGTGAAATTCACTTCAAGCCCTCGGTAAGCCTGAAATGATTTTATTTCAGGCCTACCGAGGGCCTGAAGTGAATTTACTTCAAGCCCTCGGTAGGCCTGAAATGAATTCATTTCAGGCCCAACGTGGGCCTGAATGAAATCCTTTCAGGCCCAACGTGGGCCTGAAAATAATTTATTTCAGGCCCAAATTGAAATAAGTTGAAGCCTATATTGTTGATGATAACTAAATATTTTAATTGTTTCAGGTGTACCGATTGCGTTCATCAGACGAGATGTTGCTTTCGTACTGGGTATAGTGGACCGTGGAGTTTTGGTCCCTATTAATTCAACTAAAGCATCGGGTGACCTCTATCGTACTTACTTCTCAAAAGAAAAACAACCTACTAGAACAAGAATTGAGGACTTACTTAAACATTATTCTAAAAGTGTTGAATCAGAGGATGATGTGTTATTAGTTTGTAAATTATATATTTTGTATATATTTGTTTATGTTTTATTTTCGTCTAGTACATATAAGGTCCCTCTAGGGCTTGTAGATATAGTAGATAATTATGACAATCTTGGTAGATTCAACTGGGTGGAAGCTATCCATAAATTTTTATCTTCCCAATTACCTAAGATTGGGGAATTTTTTCATCAAGTCAGGGATACCAAAGGACCACCAACCTCCCTTACGTAAAGGGATTTTCTGGGCTTTTGGCAGTGAGTAGAATATTGTTGATAAATTTTATAATATTTTGCTGTCATTAATGTAATTGTGTGGAAAACTTTGTGTAGGCATGGTTTTTGGAGCATGTACCCATTCAAAAATCATACAATGTTGAAGGACCCCGAATAAATAAGTGGAGGAATATTCCTTCGCATATTAGTAGGGTGAGGGACCTTGTCAACCAAATCAGGTCCGAAGAGGTAATTATTCTAAACTGTGATCTATGTTAGTTTGATATAGAGGCAGTAAAATTTGTGTACTTGGTAATTGACAGGTGATTGTTGAAATAATTCCTAACCTACATAAAAACACATTGTTTGAGAACCTTGAGATTGGGGATGACATTCCACGGGCAATGGAGACATCACAAGGACATGACACAGAAGATCTAAGGCCATGTGGTGAATGCATTCTTAAAGATACCCTAATCAAGGAGCTAACAGAGGAGAATATGTGTTTGAATGAAAGGGTTAAGGAATTAATTTCAATTATTGAAAAAAAAGGGGATGGAGGATCAAGAAAGCTATCCTGTAGTCAGTCCTCTTTCTGATCCAGTATCTTGTAGAACAAGGAGAGGACGTGACCGAACTCGGTATGATTACAGGGATACTCCAATTGAGAGTCCAGTATGACATCATCTATTACATAAGGGGAAGCGGAGAAAGGAACAAATATCAAATGTCATGGACAAGGGAAAAAGGAAACTTAGTGAGGAGGATATGGATGAAGCAAGAGAAACCATTACTGTAATGGAAGTCATGTCTGAAGAAGATATACAGGAGGAAAAAAGAAGGACCTCCGAACTATACAAAATGAGGCTACAAGGCATTGATGTATGTGAGTTATTTTTATCTAAATTACGTCAAATTGATTGAATTTGGTCATTAATTAGTTTGGTCTAAATTGTATCGATGTAGTTTGTGAAGAAGCATTTTATGAAGTCAAAGAAGAAAAATTAAGATAAAGAAGTGGCCTACGTGATAAATAAATTGGAGAACCTAAAGTAAGTTATGAAACATAGTTTAGTTAATATATTTGGGGCTTTAATATATAATCTTATCAATTTCTTGGCAGGTTGGCTAATGAATTTATCTGGGAGGATGCACCCTTTGCTTTGAAATTGCATTCATTCTTACAAATCCTTAATGGAGAGGTTTTTACAAAAGGTGAGGTCATTGATGCCTTCTGTAAAATGTTATTTAGGGGAGCATCCACATCTGGTAGGTCATACAACAAGTCAATATATTGTTCAACCTTCTTCACAGTAAGTGATGTAAATTAGTATGAAATAATAGATTGTAGAAGACCTAATATTATGATGTGGTTATTAATAATTTTGATTTTGCAACTTTTTAGGCTTTAATAAGATCGTCAAGAAAGTTTTCCCTGCAACAAGTGATGAAGACGGATATGATAGAACAAGGGTTTAGATATATTTTAATACCTTTGTGCAGTGATAATACACACTTTCACTTGTTGGCGGTGGATACAGAAGCAATGACTTTCATTCATTTAAATTCTCTTGCTAGTGGCCATAAATATAAGCATGATTTTGACTCAGCGGTGAGCTACCTACCTTTATTCATATATATGTTCATCATTTGGTAAAAAATGTCATTGAAATTCATGATATATTTGACAGGTAAAAGAACTTAAACAATATACTCGCGAGGAACTTACGGCTATTCATCCATATCTACAAAGTCATCATCCCTTGGACAAATGGCCCTCCGTCAGACAAAAATGTCCCCAACAAGAACATAGGTCAGTAAGTGAGGAAGAGTTTGAAAATTTTAAAATCATCAAAGTATTTTATTACCCCACTTATTGAAATCAGAAATACTGTTTGTTATTTTCAGCGTGGACTGTGCCTTCTTTGTTATGCAATACGTCCGATGTCTCCTATATGATGAGAAGATGGATTTCAAACAAGGAGATATGACGAAAATGAGATTTGATCTGACAGTAAATATTATGGGAGACATGTATTGTAAAACATGAGACTGTCAATCTGTTGAAGTAATGTTGTAAAAAAACATCCTTTGCTGGTGATTCAGCTCCATTTGTATAGAAATTGTGTAATTTGTATGAGTATAATTTATTGTCCAGAAAAACAAAATAATTGTGTGATGTTGATTCACATCGAGTTGATGCAATGCAGTGTACCAACTGATACGGTAAGAAAACATAACTCATAATGATTTGGACTAAGTTTGCACACCAGAAATAACATCTCTTTGGTTAAATCTAACTACTGATATATATCCAAGTATCGAAGGTCCATCAGTGGGTTTCTGATACATAATTTGAAAATATGACTTAATGGTCTCGAAGGAATTGAAAATTGGTATGCATTCTGTATTGACTTAGTAAGCTGGATTATCTCTACCATAAATTTAAAAAACTTGTTTCAAATTCTAAAAATTAATAATTAAATAAAATTACATAATTTGGTCACAACTTGTAGATAAATATAGAATATTAATATATAAATCATTATTTTATTTAATGCCCAAGGTGAGCATGAACTTAACTTTTCAGGCCCACGATGGGCCTGAAATAAAATGATTTCAGGCCCATGGTGGGCCTGAAATATAATTGTTTCAGGCCTACGTTGGGCCTGAAATAAAATTATTCAGGCCCAAGGTGAGCCTGAAATAAAATGATTTCAGACCCACGGTGGGCCTGAAATAAATCATTTCAGGCCCACGAAGGGCCTGAAATAAAAACTTTTCAGGCCCAAGGAGGGCCTGAAATAAAAACATTCAGGCCCAAGGTGGGCCTGAAATCATTTCAATTCAGGCCCAGTGTGGGCCTGAATAGCTCCATTTCAGGCCCACCGTGTGCCTCAACTTGGAAAATTTCAGGGTCTCTGTTAACCATAAAATACTTCTGATTTAAGTTGGTGGATAATAAATTTGTAGTTGTATAGGTGTAATACGTTTATAGAACATAATTCATAAATATTGGTACTTAGAGTGTACATAAAAACCCACTGATATACTTAAAAATCTCCTATTGCAAACTACTGCTATAGCATTGGTGATACAGGAAGATTAGAGGTTTGGCCACCCAAAATCTCATCTCCAATCTCAACCCAATCTACTGATATAGGTTTCTCAGAATTCCAGATATGGGAGGTCCATCAGTGAGTTTTGCTCAAATCTCACTGATATACCTAAACTACTCCTATAGCATTGGTGATACAGCAAGCTTAGAGGTTTGGGTACCCAAAATCTCATCTCCTGGCTCAACCCTATCTACTGATATAAGTTTCTCAGAATTCCAGATATGAGAGGTATATCAGTGAGTTTTGTTCAAAACTCACTGATATACCTAAACCAATCCTATAGCATTGGTGATACAGGAAGATTAGAGGTTTGGGCACCCAAAATCTCATCTCCTATCTCAACCCTATCTACTGATATAGGTTTCTCAGAATTCCACATATGGGAGGTCCATCAATGAGTTTTGCTCAAAACTCACTGATATACCTAAACCACTCATATAGAATTGGAGATACAGGAAGATTAGAGGTTTGGGCACCCAAAATCTCATCTCCAATCTCAACCCTATCTACTGATATAGGTTTCTCAGAATTCCAGATATGGGAGGTCCGTCAGTGAGTTTTGCTCAAAACTCACTGATATACCTAAACCACTCCTACAGCATTGGTGATACAATAAGATTAAATGTTTGGCCACCCAAAATCTCATCTCCAAGCTCAACCCTATAACTGATATAGGTTTCTCAGAATTCCAGATGTGGGAGGTCCATCAGTGAGTTATGCTCAAAACTCACTGATATACCTGAACCACTCCTATAGCATTGGTCATACAGGAAGATTAGAGGTTTGGGCACCCAAAATCTCATCTCCTATCTCAACCCTATCTACTGATATAGGTTTCTCAGAATTCCACACACGGGAGGTCCATCAGTGAGTTTTGCTCAAAACTCACTGATATACCTAAACCACTCCTACAGCAATGGTGATACAACAAGATTAGAGGTTTGGCCACCCAAAATCTCATCTCCTAGCTCAACCCTATCTACTGATATAGGTTTCTCAGAATTCCAGATGTGGGAGGTCCATCAGTGAGTTTTGCTCAAAACTCACTGATATACCTAAACCACTCCTATAGCATTGGTGATACAGGAAGATTAGAGGTTTGGGCACCCAAATTCTCATCTCCTATCTCAACCCTATCTACTGATATAGGTTTCTCAGAATTCCACATATGGGAGGTCCATCAGTGAGTTTTGCTCAAAACTCACTGATATACCCAAACCACTACTATAGCATTGGTGATACAGGAAGATTAGAGGTTTGGGCACCCAAAATCTCATCTCCTATCTCAACCCTATCTACTGATATAGGTTTCTCAGAATTCCAGATATGGGAGGTCCATCAGTGAGTTTTACTCAAAACTCACTGATATACCTAAATCACTCCTATGGCATTGGTGATACAGGAAGATTAGAGGTTTGGGCACCTAAAATCTCATCTCCTATCTCAACCGTATCTACTGATATAGGTTTCTCAGAATTTCAGATATGGGAGGTCCATCAGTGTGTTTTGCTTAAAACTCACTGATATACCTAAACCACTCCTATAGTAATGGTGATACAGCAAGATTAGAGGTTTGGCCACCCAAAATCTCATCTCCTAGCTCAACCCTATCTACTGATATAAGTTTCTCAGAATTCCAGATGTGGGAGGTCCATCAGTGAGTTTTGCTCAAAACTCACTGATATACCTAAACCACTCCTATAGCATTGGTGATACAGGAAGATTAAAGGTTTGGGCACCCAAAATCTCATCTCCTATCTCAACCCTATCTACTGATATAGGTTTCTCAGAATTCCACATATGGGAGGTCCATCAGTGAGTTTTGCTCAAGACTCACAGATACACCTAAACCACTCCTATAACATTGGTGATACAGCAAGATTAGAGGTTTGGCCACCCAAAATCTCATCTCCTAGCTCAACCCTATCTACTGATATAGGTTTCTCAGAATTCCAGATATGGGAGGTCCATTAGTGAGTTTTGCTCAAAACTCACTGATATATCTAAACCACTCCTATAGCATTGGTGATACAGGAAGATTAAAGGTTTGGGCACCCAAAATCTCATCTCTTATCTCAACCCTATCTACTGATATAGGTTTCTCAGACTTCCATATATGGGAGGTCCATCAGTGAGTTTTGCTCAAAACTCACTGATATACATAAACCACTCCTATAGCAATGGTGATACAGCAAGATTAGATGTTTGGCCACCCAAAATCTCATCTCCTAGCTCAACCCTATCTACTGATATAGGTTTCTCAGAATTCCAGATATGGGAGGTCCATCAGTGAGTTTTGCTCAAAACTCACTGATATACCTAAACCACTCCTATAGCATTGGTGATACAGGAAAATTAGAGGTTTGGGCACCCAAAATCTCATCTCCTATCTCAACCCTATCTACTGATATAGGTTTCTCATAATTCCACATATGGGAGGTCAATCAGTGAGTTTTGCTCAAAACTCACTGATATACCTAAACCACTCCTATAGCAATGGTGATACAGCAAGATTAGAGGTTTGGCCACCCAAAATCTCATCTCCTAGCTCAACCCTATCTATTGATATAGGTTTCTCAGAATTCCAGATGTGGGAGGTCCAACAGTGAGTTTTGCTCAAAACTCACTGATATACCTAAACCACTCCTATAGCATTGGTGATACAGGAAGATTAGAGGTTTGGGCACCCAAAATCTCATCTCTTATCTCAACCCTATCTACTGATATAGGTTTCTCTGAATTCCACATATGGGAGGTCCATCAGCTAGTTTTGCTCAAAACTCACTAATATACCTAAACCACTCCTATAGTATTGGTGATACAGGAAGATTAGAGGTTTGGGCACCCAAAATCTCATCTCCTATCTCAACCCTATCTACTGATATAGGTTTCTCAGAATTCCAGATATGGGAGGTCCATCAGTGAGTTTTGCTCAAAACTCACTGATACACCTAAACTACTACTGTAGTAATGGTGATACAACAAGATTAGAGGTTCGGACCCTAAAAATTTCATCTCCTAGCTCAACCCTGTCTACTGATATAGGTATTTCAGAATTTCAGATATGGTAGGTCCATCAGTGAGTTTTGCTTAAAACTCACTGATACACCTAAACTACTACTATAGTAATGGTGATACAGCAAGAATAGAGTTTCGGACACCAAAAATTTCATCTCCTAGCTCAACCCTGTCTACTGATATAGGTATTTCAGAATTTCAGATATGGTAGGTCCATCAGTGAGTTTTGCTCAAAACTCACTGATACACCTAAACTACTACTATAGTAATGGTGATACAGCAAGAATAGAGGTTCGAACACTAAAAATTTCATCTCCTAGCTCAACCCTGTCTACTAATATAGGTATTTCAGAACATCAGATATGGTAGGTCCATCAGTGAGTTTTAGTCAAAACTCACTGATACACCTAAACTACTGCTATAACAATGGTGATACATCAGGATTAGAGGTACGGACCCCAAAAATTTCATCTCCTAGCTCAACCCTCTCTATTGATATAAGTTTTTCAGAATTTCAGATAGGGTACGTCCATCAGTGAGCTAGGATCAACCATTTTATTTCAGAATTTCATATAGCGTTTACACAATTCCAGATATGGTTGAGCTAGGATCAACCATTTTATTTCAGGCCCACCGTGGGCCTGAATCATTTTATTTCAGGCCCACAGTGGGCCTGAAACATTTGATTCAGGCCCACTGTGGGCCTGAAAGAATTTTATTTCAGGCCCACCGTGGGCCTGAATTATTTTATTTCAGGCCCACCTTGGGCCTGAATCATTTTATTTCAGGCTCAACGTGGGCCTGAAACAATTATATTTCAGGCCCACCGTGGGCCTGAATAACTCTTATTTCAGGCCCAGTGTCGTTCATCTATATGTATCTTTTATTGCCTTGAAAATTAAATATAAATACATAATCAATAAAATCCACATCATAAATCAGAACAGAGTTTTGATATATAACAACTTAGTTTGATTTTTATAAATAAAAATAGATATTACCTAAATTATATTTATAATACATATAAAGAAAAAAGGGCCGCCTAGGGCCTGAAATCCTTTTATATCAGGCTCAGCAGTCACTCAGCTTTATAGCGTTCCTTAGAGGCTAGTGCTCAGCAATCTTCTTCTAGCTCTAGATTTGTTGCGATTTCAAGGTAGTGTGCTTGTCTTCATTGGAGTAGTTGTGGGCGACATCCTCTTCATCGCACTAGTCGAATTGTAAGTACCCTAATTTGTAGTTTGTGATTTCAGTTCTTGCTTTTCACCTAGGGTTAGCTAGTGATAGTTTTCAGTAAATGACTGCACTTGAGGAGGCCCATTTATAAACGAATTCTAAGTGTCATTGTTTGTTTGTGTCAAATAATTGTTTGTTTGATAGTTGCTAAGTTCGGTATGGGTCAAAAAAGATCATCTTCAAAGAAAGTTGCTCCCACCAAATCTAAGAAACAGCAAGTCCCTGGGGGAAGTCATGGGAAAAAATAGCTGCCACAACGAAAAATCAAATTGCCTACAGAGTATACAAGTTTTGCCAACAGAGGTCGAAGTAAACGAATGAACTGGAAAAGTAGCCTTTGCCATTTCAAAATTTTTATTGAATCTGTTCCACCCACACCAGCACAAGAACAATTGCTTCTAGAAACACCCTTTTCTTGGGTCCACGACCTTCCTACTAGTTCTTGTGTAAGACCCCAGGTTCAGAATGTTGGGACCGGGTGCATGTCGACAAGGATACGAGTTCGTAAAATTTTAAATTTTTTACGTGCAGCGGAAGAATTTGCATAAAATAATTTCCTAAATTATTTTAACTTCGTATCTATCATGCAACCTTATAATGTGTTGACATAATCATAAAATAAAATTTTGCGGAAAAGTAAACTAATTTACATTATACCTCTCGTAACTCGAAGTAAGGGACGAGATCCAACCGTAGCGTCCCTTGGAAGCTCCGCCTCTATTCGCGTCCACGCCGAGTTCTCTTCGGGATGACTTCGCAAAGTCACGAGTTTTGTGCCGACAAGAACTACTAGATTCTCGGAAGGCACAACTAGAAGAATAAGAGAAAATAATGGAAAACTAACCAACGAAGTAACGGAATCGAATTCCGGGAAGAGAGGAATCGCTATCCGCTTCTTCTTCTTCGTGTTCGGGTTCTCCTTCTTCTTCTTGAAGCTCACGGCCTCCACCTCCTTGGAAGAAGGTTTGCGCCAGCCCTAATCCACCAAGTGGGCGCCGGCCCTAGGACTCCAAGAATGGGTGGGCGCCGGCCCTAAGGGAAGAGAGGGAGAAGGAGGAGAGGAGAGATTAAGAGAGAGAGGGAGAGAATAATTAATCTCTTAATTAGGAATAAGGGCTAGCCTTTGGTTCCTTTATATAGTAGCAACTCCTTGGCTAAGTCTCCCTCTAAACCGAATTAACGGAATTAACGGAATTAGTTATAAGAAATTTATCTTATAAATTTTCTTATTAATTATTCCATTTAAACCGAGTCTTTATTATAAACTAATTTATAATAAAACTAATTCTTCTTCTCTTTAAATTATGGAATAAATTTTATAAGAAATTTATAAACTTTCTTATTATGAAAAAATCAATTCATAATTGATTTTATAAAATTAAAATAAACCAATTCATGGATTATTTTAATCTTCCATAAAAGAATAAATTTCTATAAATTTTATTTATATAAATTTCTTTATACAAATTTATTTATCCATAATTTATAAAATAAATCGCACTAGATTTATTTTATTAATTAAACCAAAATTAATTGGTTTTCTCCTCTTTATTGGCCGACCACCAAAGGGGGTTTTGACACCCTCTTTGGCCGGCTAAACCAACCCGAACCGCCGCGAATTAAACTCATTTAATTCGCCCAAAAAGCCTTCAAAAGACTTAGCCATTTTAGCTTCCATTGCGCCTCTGACTAACTCAGATTCGACTTATTTCTCTTGATCGGAAAATCTAATTTTCAACTCGTTTTAAATCCCTCGGATTACTCGTAGTGCGTGTGACTAAATAGGCTTTCGATTTATATTGGCCGTCTATAATTTAACTAATTATACAACGATCATGAGTGGCACCTAGTAGTACATCATGATCCCCAATTAATCGAAAGATCAACGGTTTGACCTCAGAAGAAATTATTCTGAAACCCTTCAGCAGCTCTAATGAATCGTGCCACATTCCCTTCACCACCTTATACCCACTTGGTTCAGGACACGGTCAATGGTGTCAGTCCCCACTAGGCTGACTACGTCACACCTAGCCCAAGTAGTGTCTTTCTCGTCCTTTGGATTTCTAATTACTCTCATGTATTTAAGAGATTCGCACTCTTAACATGATATGCTCTGGCCAGAGGCTTTGAGTAACAATCCGACGATAGGCCTGGGTATACATCTCCTCGCAAGGAGTGGTGAATCCTTTGTAGGCTATTCAAACATCTTCGGGCACTTCGGCTTATACCTGATCATCCTGGGTCCACACCTCCTTGGAGATGCTTGCTTAAGATGTCAAAGTATAAGTCTCCATGACCAAGATGACTTGAACACCGCAAGTCAAAGGAACATCGCACTTAAGCCGCAGTAAGATCTTCATTGACATATCTACATGTAGATTCCCATATGAAGTCTTACAGCTAGTCACTCCAATGAACTAGTTCCCTTAACTAGCATCCATGTTTATCTCCGGACATCCCAATGTCACCAGCCAGTGAGAATCAGGTGAATAGAGAATAACCCATGCTAGTCTCAACAGAATTGATAATGTCCGTATTTATCAATTCATCGACTAGGGATATTTCCAACAATTCACATTTGCACATTTAGAGATAATCACTAGTTGTGATCCCATCACAAATTCTCTTATGCTGTGAATTTTATGGCGGACATTCAGTATATGAGTTTAAGATCCCAATCAAATACAAACATGTATACTCAAATAGTGAATTATCATTTATTAAAATAAATGTTTACAATCATAAGGCGATTGCCTTAGGACACTTCTCTCATATCACTAACAAACTCCCACTTGGCCTAATGCCAATCGCTACGGTATCCAATACCACAGGCTCTAACATGACCCTCAAACTTGCTTTGAGGCAAGGCTTTAGTTAAAGGATCCGCTATATTCCTTTCAGTGGGAACTCTCTCAATTTGTATGTCATTCCTACTTATAATCTCTCTGATCAGATGATAGCGTCGAAGCACGTGTTTGGATCGTTGATGAGACCTTGGTTCCTTCGCTTGTGCAATAGCTCCATTGTTGTCACAGTAAACCGGCACTGCTTCATCAATGGTTGGAACCACACCAAGTTCTGAGACAAACTTCTTGATCCAAACTGCTTCCTTTGCTGCTTCCGAAGCTGCGATATACTCCGCTTCCGTGGTAGAATCCGCTACGGTGTCTTGTTTGGAACTTTTCCAACTTACTGCGCCTCCATTCAAAGTAAATACGTATCCAGACTGTGATTTGGAGTCATCCTTATCTGTCTGGAAACTGGCATCTGTATACCCACGTATTACCATATCTCCTTCTCCATATATTAGGAACATATCCTTAGTTCTTCTTAAGTACTTAAGGATTGTCTTGACAGCCGCCCAATGATCCATTCCTGGATCCGACTGGTATCTGCTTGTGACACTCAAAGCATATGATACATCGGGCCTTGTACATAACATAGCATACATGATAGATCCTATTGTGGATGCATAGGAAATCTTATTCATGCAAATCCTCTCGTCTTCTGTGTGCGGACACATAGACTTCGAAAGGTTGATCCCATGCCTGATGAGAAGGTAACCTTTCTTGGATTCCGACATGCTAAACCTTTTTAGCATTCGGTCTATATATGTAGACTGCGAAAGACCAAGCAACCGTTTTGATCTATCTCTATAGATTCTAATCCCAAGGATATAGGTTGCTTCTCCCAGGTCTTTCATGGAGAAAGTTTTGGACAACCAAATTTTAACTGTCTGTAAAACTGATACATCGTTTCCTATAAGCAATATGTCATCGACATATAATACTAGGAATACGACTGCACTCCCACTAACCTTCTTGTACACACAAGGTTCGTCAGGATTTTGTGAGAAATCAAACTCTTTGATTGTCTCATCAAAATGGATGTTCCAGCTCCTAGATGCTTGCTTCAGTCCATATATGGATCGTCGAAGCTTGCATACTTTGGTTTTATCAACCGATGTGAAACCTTCAGGTTGTATCATGTATACATCCTCAAGTAGGTTTCCATTAAGGAAAGCTGTTTTCACATCCATTTGTCATATCTCATAATCATAATGAGCTGCTATGGCTAGGAGCATCCGAATGGATTTAAGCATAGCTACTGGCGAATAGGTTTCGTCATAATCAATTCCTTGTTTCTGACGATATCCTTTTGCCACTAATCTAGCCTTAAAGGTAACAACATTACCTTCCATGTCGGTTTTCTTCTTGAAAACCCACTTGCACCCTATGGGTTTGATCCCTTCAGGTGGGTTAACCAAGTCCCATACTTGATTTTCGTACATGGAATCCATTTCCGACTTCATGGCCTCAAGCCATTTGTCCCTTTCTGAATTTTTTAGAACTTCTTCATAACTGATAGGTTCGTCATCACCAATGAGTAACACGTCGTTCGATTCACTTACGAGAAATCCGTATCTCTCTGGAATGTTGCGTGTCCTATCAGACCTACGAAGAGGTGGTGTAGTTTTAGGTTCAACTGATAGCTCATCACTATGAGTTCTCGGTTGTGGGTCTAGACTAGGTGTCTCTGTAATGTCTATTGGAGTTTCTTGAACTTCATCAAGCTCAATGCCACTCCCACAGTTTTCTTGTAAAAGAAATTCTTTTTCCAGAAATACAGCATGCCTTGAAACAAACACCTTTTGTTCCAAGGGATGATAGAATTGGTAACCCTTCATTTCCTTAGGGTATCCAATAAATAGACATTTATCAGACTTAGCATCCAATTTGTCTGATACAACCCGCTTCACATAAGCAGGACAACCCCATATCTTAAGGTGAGTTAAGTGAGGTTTCTTACTATTCCAAATCTCATATGGAGTAGTAGAGACTACCTTGGTCGGGACTCTGTTTAGCAAGTAAACAGCTGTCTTAAGTGCATAGCCCCAAAAGGATTTTGGAAGAGTTGCATGATTCATCATCGACCTAACCATGTCCATCAAGGTTCGGTTGCGCCTCTCAGATACACCATTATGCTGTGGTGTATATGGCGGAGTCCATTGGGATAATATCCCATTGTCCCTAAGATAATCTTGAAACTCTTGACTTAAGTATTCTCCACCCCGATCGGATCGAAGTATTTTAATACTTTTGCCAAGTTGTTTCTCTACTTCATTTCTGAATTCTTTGAATTTATCAAAAGCTTCAGATTTGTGTTTCATCAAGAACATATAACCGAATCGTGAGTGATCATCGATAAAGGTGATGAAGTAGTTATAGCCTCCTTGTGCTTGAGTTGACATTGGTCCGCATACATCGGTATGTATTAGACCAAGCAACTCTCCCACTAGATTACCCTTTCCGGGAAAGGGTAATTTGGTCATCTTGCCTTTTAAGCACGATTCACATGTATCAAATGAACCGGGTTCAAATGATTCCAAAATTCCACATCGGTGTAATTCGGTCATGCGTTTCTTACTTATATGGCTAAGACGACAGTGCCACATGTAGGAGTCTATTCGATTATCTATTCGAGCACGTTTGTTGCTAACTTCGATATTGAAAACGTCACTGGATAAATCTAACGTATAGATGTCATTGCACAAAGTTCCATTCCCATAAAGAACGCCATTTAAAGTTATGTAACAACAATTGTTACTGAAAGTTAAATGATAACCTTTTTCATTCAAATATGAAATAGATACAATGTTCTTTATTAATGAAGGAACAAAATAACAATTATCCAATTCTAAGATACGTCCGGTAGGGAGCTTCAGCAAATATGTTCCGATGGCAACAGCAGCAATCTTTGCTCCATTTCCAACTCTCAAATTCGCTTCTCCCTTGACGAGTCTTCTTCTATTCCTTAGCCCCTGTATGTCATTACATATATGTGAGCCACACCCAGTATCAAGTACCCAGGTATTTGAGGAAATAGAGTGACATTCAATAACGAAGATACCTGAAGAGGATGGGGCATCGGATGCCTTCTTCTTCATGGACTCAAGATAAATCTTGCAGTTTCTTCGCCAGTGACCTTCCTTGCCACAGTGATGGCAAGTGTCTTTTGGTTTCTTTTCAGTCTTTTTGGCCTTTTTCTTCTTCCCTTTGTTCTGTTCTTTGGCCTTCCTCTTAGAACCTTTCTTCGAGGAACCAACTAACAGTACTGCTTTTTGATCCGGCTTTACAGAAGGCTCCACAGTCTTCAGCATGTTGATCAACTCAGGAATGGTAGTCTCCAGTTTGTTCATCCGATAGTTCATCACAAATTGTGAATAACTCTTGGGCAAACAACTCAGAATTAAGTCAATACTTAGTTCATGATATATTGCAAAACCGAGTGCGCTCAGTCGCTCAATGTACCCCAACATCTTTAACACAAACTGCGAGGCAGAAGTGCCTTCCTGCATCTTAGTGGTGAAGAGGAGTCTGGAGACTTCGAACCTTTCGGATCTCGCCTGCTCTTCAAACAACTCATGAAGATGCAAGATGATGGTATTAGCATCCATATGCTCATGCTGCTTTTGCAACTCAGGTACCATAGAGGCTAGCATGATGCAACTCGCAAGTTCAGAATCGGTCACATGTTTCTGATAGGCCAACAATTGGTCTGGAGTTGCATTCTCTGGAGGATGGGTGGGAAGTTGTTCTTCAAGGACATAAGCAAGCTTCTCTGCCTTGAGGACTATCCTCAGGTTTCGAAGCCAGTCCATGATAGTTCGGCCCAGTCAGTTTATTGGTGTCCAAAATGGAACGCAAGTTTATGGAGAAGACATGATCGAGTGATTAACCTAGAAATACAAATTGAGATTATGTGAGAAGATTTATTAAAGAATGTATCAACATACATAAATTAAATCCTATTTATTTTACGAATTGAATCACCCTTATTATCAATTCGGGAGATCGTAGGAACATCTCCAAATAGGTTGATATCCAACCATAGATAAGAACCACCATGGCTGTGGCCATCAAGTTTTTCTTAGCAATGAAGGTAGGTAATTTTACCGATTACACATCGCATATATGTAACTATCACTTATGCTATCAACTAATTGAATGTTTGCATAATCATTGGGTTGTTAACTCATTAACAAGTATGTATCATTATACATAGCACCCAACTGCACCTCTCTTCACATCGACCTTGGCTGTGGCACAACAAATCGATGCTCCAAGCTTAAGGCTGACCCATTAATCAAGAAATAGTTTTAATATGGTTGAAGTTCATTCAACCGTTTAGTCGGCTTGGATGTGTCCAACAACCAAAACTAAGGATTGACCTCTGACTTCAACTATATTATTCATAAGCTAATTCTATGGTTTGAACATGTTGAGGTTCAAGTCGGGGCATGGATGTGTCCATCAACCCAAACGAGAAACAAAACTCTGGTTCTAACCATATTAATGGAAGGTGTTAGCCTTAATATTTTGTAAGGGGTGTTTGGGTCTCATTCTTTCTAAGCACATTCATGACATATAATTATGTCATGACTAACGTTTCCTTAATAAAGTATGTATGTGACTTAATTTATCAAGTCTCATGAATTAAATTAGGAACCGGATTTCCTAATTATAATTTCATACTTTATTAAAGGAATTGTTTTGGGAAAACAATTTCCTAAATTGTCATAATCAATTTCGGAAATAATATGTTTAAGACTTTGATTTCTCTAAATCAAATCTTATTAAATTAAGAGGCAATTCCTTAATTCAACGACATATTATTTTCATGAAAATCTCATTTAAGAAAATCTATAGAAACCATTTTCCTAATTAATTTTGGAGACAACAATATGTAAGAGCATCACCTCTTAAACATATTTTATTCATGGATTTAATTAATTACAACAAATTGTTTCTAAGGGTGGCTCCCCGAGGCTCAGATACCCAAAGAAAAAGTAATATGTTGTAAATCTCAATTGGACGGCTCCCCGAGGCTCAATCCAAATCAAACATGACAATTTCAATTAAAAATTGGGAAATTAAATTACAACAACTAACTTTAAATTGGACGGCTCCCCGAGGCTCAATCCAAAATAAAGAATTTTGTTGTCAATTTAAAAACCAATTCAAATTTAATTGTCAATTAACTGTCCATGAATTTGTCTAGACTTTCTTAAAAGAAAGTGCCCAAAATTGCGAGATTTCAAAATATTTTCAGAATAATTGTAAGTTTCTGGTAAAAGAAAACTTACATATTTCCAAAATTGGAAAATTTCTAAAATAGAAAAATTTCCAAAATTGGAAAGTTTCCAAAGATGGGAATTTTCACAATTATTATAAAATTTAGAAACTAGAAAATTTCAAACGTTTGCGAAATTTCATGAGGATTTCCAAACTTTGAAATTCCTAAATCTAAAATTTATTATAATTTGAAAGTTTCCATAATTGAAAAATTTTCCGAAATTGAGATCATGACAAAGTTTTCCACAAAACAATTATATGATTAAGTCGAACACTAACCGGCTCTGATACCACTGTTGGGACCGGGTGCATGTCGACAAGGATACGAGTTCGTAAAATTTAAAATTTTTACGTGCAGCGGAAGAGTTTGCATAAAATAATTTCCTAAATTATTTTAACTTCGTATCTAGCATGCAACCTTATAGTGTGTTGNATACTAAACGGACTCGGAAAATTCCATAAAAATATTCTAAAAATTTCTAAAAATATCTAGAATATTTCTAAACTATTTTTAAATAATTCTAAGGACTTTAAGAACTAAAAATGGGAATTTTGGGGCGTTACAGGGTCCACACCTCCTTGGAGATGCTTGCTTAAGATGTCAAAGTATAAGTCTCTATGACCAAGATGACTTGAACACCGCAAGTCAAAGGAACATCACACTTAAGCCGCAGTAAGATCTTCATTGACATATCTACATGTAGATTCCCATATGAAGTCTTACAGCTAGTCACTCCAATGAACTAGTTCCCTTAACTAGCATCCATGTTTATCTCCAGACATCCCAATGTCACCAGCCAGTGAGAATCAGCTGAATAGAGAATAGCCCATGCTAGTCTCAACAGAACTGATAATGTCTGTATTTATCAATTAATCGACTAGGGATATTTCCAACACTTCACATTTGCACATTTAGAGATAATCACTAGTTGTGATCCCATCACAAATTCTCTTATGCTGTGAACTGTATGGCGGACATTCAGTAGATGAGTTTAAGATCCCATTCAAATACACAAACATGTATACTCAAATAGTGAATTATCATTTATTGAAATAAATGTTTACAATCATAAGGCGATTGCCTTAGGACACTTCTCTCATATCACTAACAAACTCCCACTTGGCCTAATGCCAATCGCTACGGTATCCAATACCACAGGCTCTAACATGACCCTCAAACTTGCTTTGAGGCAAGACCTTAGTTAAAGGATCCGCTATATTCCTTTCAGTGGGAACTCTCTCAATTTGTATGTCATTCCTACTTATAATCTCTCTGATCAGATGATAGCGGCGAAGCACGTGTTTGGATCGCTGATGAGACCTTGGCTCCTTTTCTTGTGCAATAGCTCCATTGTTGTCGCAGTAAACCGGCACTGCATCATCAATGGTTGGAACCACGCCAAGTTCAGAGACGAACTTCTTGATCCAGACTGCTTCCTTTGCTGCTTCCGAAGCTGCGATATATTCCGTTTCCGTGGTGGAATCCGCTATAGTGTCTTGTTTGGAACTTTTCCAACTTACTGCGCCTCCATTCAAAGTAAATACGTATCCAGACTGCGATTTGGAGTCATCCTTATCTGTCTGGAAACTGGCATCTGTATACCCACGTATTACCATATCTCCTTCTCCATATATTAGGAACACATCCTTAGTTCTTCTTAAGTACTTAAGGATTGTCTTAACAGCCGCCCAGTGATCCATTCCTGGATCCGACTGGTATCTGCTTGTGACGCTCAAAGCATACGATACATCAGGCCTAGTACATAACATAGCATACATGATAGATCCTATCGCGGATGCATAGGGAATCTTATTCATGCAAATCCTCTCGTCTTCTGTGCGCGGACACATAGACTTTGAAAGGTTGATCCCATGCCTAATGGGAAGGTAACCTTTCTTGGATTCCGACATGCTAAACCTTTTTAGCACTCGGTCTATATATGTAGACTGCGAAAGACCAAGCAACCGTTTTGATCTATCTCTATAGATTCTAATCCCAAGGATATAGGTTGCTTCTCCCAGGTCTTTCATGGAGAAAGTTTTGGATAACCAAATTTTAACTGTCTGTAAGACTGAATATCGTTTCCTATAAGTAAGATGTCGTCGACATATAATACTAGGAATACGACTGCACTCCCACTAACCTTCTTGTACACACAAGGTTCGTCAGGATTTTGTGAGAAATCAAACTTTTTGATTGTCTCATCAAAACGGATGTTCCAGCTCCTAGATGCTTGCTTCAGTCCATATATGGATCGTCGAAGCTTGCATACCTTGGTTTTATCAACCGATGTGAAACCTTCAGGCTGTATCATGTATACGTCCTCAAGCAGGTTTCCGTTAAGGAAAGCTGTTTTCACATCCATTTGCCAAATCTCATAATCATAATGAGCTGCTATGGCTAGGAGCATCCGAATGGATTTAAGCATAGCTACTGGCGAATAGGTTTCGTCATAATCAATTCCTTGTTTTTGACGATATCCCTTTGCCACTAATCTAGCCTTAAAGGTAACAACATTACCTTCCATGTCGGTTTTCTTCTTGAAAACCCACTTGCACCCTATGGGTTTAATCCCTTCAGGTGGGTTAACCAAGTCCCATACTTGATTTTCGTACATGGAATCCATTTCCGACTTCATGGCTTCAAGCCATTTGTCCCTTTCTGAATTTTTCAGAACATCTTCATAACTGATAGGTTCGTCATCGCCAATGAGCAACACGTCGTTCGATTCACTTACGAGAAATCCGTATCTCTCTGGAATGTTGCGTGTCCTATCAGACCTACGAAGAGGTGGTGTAGTTTTAGGTTCAACTGATAGCTCATCATTATGAATTATCGGTTGTGGGCCTAGACTCGGTGTCTCTGTAATGTCTATTGGAGTTTCTTGAACTTCATCAAGTTCAATGCCACTCCCACTGTTTTCTTGTAAAAGAAATTCTTTTTCTAGAAATACAGCATGCCTTGAAACAAACACCTTTTGTTCCAAGGGATGATAGAATTGGTAACCCTTCGTTTCCTTAGGGTATCCAATAAATAGACATTTATCAGACTTAGCATCCAATTTGTCTGATACAACCCGCTTCACATAAGCAGGACAACCCCATATCTTAAGGTGAGTTAAGTGAGGTTTCTTACTATTCCAAATCTCATATGGAGTAGTAGAGACTACCTTGGTCGGGACTCTGTTTAATAAATAAACAGCTGTCTTAAGTGCATAACCCCAAAAGGATTTTGGAAGAGTTGCATGATTCATCATCGACCTAACCATGTCCATCAAGGTTCGGTTTCGCCTCTCAGATACACCATTATGCTGTGGTGTATATGGCGGAGTCCATTGGGATAATATCCCATTGTCCCTTAGATAATCTTGAAACTCTTGACTTAAGTATTCACCACCCCGATCGGATCGAAGTATTTTAATACTTTTGCCAAGCTGTTTCTCTACTTCATTTCTGAACTCTTTGAATTTCTCAAAGGCTTCAGATTTGTGTTTCATCAAGAACACGTACCCGAATCGTGAGTGATCATCGATAAAGGTGATGAAGTAGCTATAGCCTCCTTGTGCAAGAGTTGACATTGGTCCACATACATCAGTATGTATTAGACCAAGCAATTCTCCCACTAGATTACCTTTTCCGGTAAAGGGTAATTTGGTCATCTTGCCTTTTAAGCACGATTCGCATGTATCAAATGAATCGGGTTCAAATGATTCCAAAATTCCACATCGGTGCAATTCGGTCATGCGTTTCTTACTTACATGGCCAAGACGGCAATGCCAAGTGTAGGAGTCTATTCGATTATCTATTCGAGCACGTTTGTTGCTAACTTCGATATTGAAAACGTCACTGGATAAATCTAACGTGTAGATGCCATTGCACAAAGTTCCATTCCCATAAAGAACGTCATTTAAAGTTATGTAACAACAATTGTTACTAAAAGTTAAATGATAACCCTTTTCATTCAAACATGAAATAGATACAATGTTCTTTATTAACGAAGGAACGAAATAACAATTATCCAATTCTAAGATGCGTCCAGTCGGGAGCTTTAGCAAATATGTTCCGATGGCAACAGCAGCAATCCTTGCTCCATTTCCAACTCGCAAATCTGCTTCTCCCTTGACGAGTCTTCTTCTATTCCTTAGCCCCTGTATGTCATTACATATATGTGAGCTACACCCAGTATCAAGTACCCAGGTATTTGAGGAAATAGAGTGACATTCAATAACGAAGATACCTGAAGAGGACGGGGCATCGGATGCCTTCTTCTTCAAGGACTCAAGATAAACCTTGCAATTTCTTCGCCAGTCAATGATGGCAAGTGCCTTTTGGTTTCTTTTCAGTCTTTTTAGCCTTTTTCTTCTTTCCCTTATTCTGTTCTTTGGCCTTCCTCTTAGAACCTTTCTTCGAGGAACCAACTAACAGAACTGCCTTTTGTTCCTGCTTTACAGAAGGCTCTACAGACTTCAGCAGGTTGACTAACTCAGGAATGGTAGTTTCCAGCTTGTTCATCCGATAGTTCATCACAAATTGCGAATAACTTTTGGGCAAACAACTCAGAATTAAGTCAATACTTAGTTCATGATCCATTGCAAAACCGAGTGTGTTCAGTCGCTCAATGTACCCCAACATCTTTAGCACAAACTGCGAGGCAGAAGTGCCTTCTTGCATCTTAGTTGTGAAGAGGAGTCTGGAGACTTCGAACCTTTCGGATCTCGCCTGCTCTTCAAACAACTCATTAAGATGGAAGATGATGGTATAAGCATCCATATGCTCATGCTGCTTTTGCAGCTCAGGTACCATAGAGGCTAGCATGATGCAACTTGCAAGTTCAGAATCGGTCACATGTTTCTGATAGGCCACCAATTGGTCTGGAGTTGCATCTGCTGGAGGATTTGAGGGAAGTAGATCTTCAAGGACATAAGCAATCTTCTCTGCCTTGAGGACTATCCTCAGGTTTCGAAGCCAGTCCATGAAGTTAGGCCCAGTTAATTTGTTGGTGTCCAAGATGGAACGCAAATTCAGAGAAGACATGATCGAGTGATTAACCTAGAAATACAAATTGAGATTATGTGAGAAGATTTATTAAAGAATGTATCAACATACATAAATTAAATCCTATTTATTTTACGAATTGAGTCACCCTTATTATCAATTCGGGAGATCGTAGGAACATCTCCAAATAGGTTGATATCCAACCATAGATAAGAACAACCATGGCTGTGACCATCAAGTTTTCTTAGCTATGAAGGTAGGTAATTATACCGATTACACATCACATATATGTAACTATCACATTATGCTATCAACTAATTGAATGTTTGCATAAAACATTGGGTTGTTAACTCATTAACAAGTATGCATCATTATACATAGCACCCAACTGCACCTCTCTTTACATCGACCTTGGCTGTGGCACAACAAATCGATGCTCCAAGCTTAAGGCTGACCCATTAATCAAGAAATAGTTTTAATATGGTTGGGGCTCATTCAACCGCTTAGTCAGGCTTGGATGTGTCCAACAACCAAAACTAATGATTGACCTCTGACTCCAACTATATTATTCATAAACTAATTCCATGGTTTGAACATGTTGAGGTTCAAGTCGGGCATGGATGTGTCCATCAACCCAAACGAGAAACAAAACTCCGATTCTAACCATATTAATGGAAGGTGTTGGCCTTAATATTTTGTAAGGGGTTTTGGGTCTCATCTTTCTTTTCTAAGCACATTCATGACATAGAATTATGTCATGACTAACGATTTCCTTAATTAAGTATGTATGTGACTTAAGTTATCAAGTCTCATTAATTGAATTAGGAACCGGATTTCCTAATTCCAATTTCATACTTAATTAAAGGAATTGTTTTGGGAAACAATTTCCTAAATTGTCATAATTAATTTCGGAAATAATATGTTCAAGACTTTGATTTCTCTAAATCAAATCTTATTAAATTAAGAGACAAATCCCTTAATTCAACTACATATTATTTTCATGAAAATCTCATTTAAGAAAACTCTATAGGAAACCATTTTCCTAATTAATTTTGGAGACAACAATATGTAAGAGCATCACCTCTTCAAACATATTTTATTCATGGATTTAATTAATTACAACAAATTATTTTCTAAGGGTGGCTCCCCGAGGCTCAGATACCCAAAGAAAAGTAATGTGTTGTAAATCCAATTGGACGGCTCCCCGAGGCTCAATCCAAATCAAACATGACAATTTCAATTAAAAATTGGGAAATTAAATTACAACAACTAACTTTAAATTGGACGGCTCCCCGAGGCTCAATCCAAAATAAAGAATTTTGTTGTCAATTTAAAAACCAATTCAAATTTAATTGTCAATTAACTGTCCATGAATTTGTCTAGACTTTCTTAAAAGAAAGTGCCCAAAATTGCGAGATTTCAAAATAGATTTTCAGAATAATTGTAAGTTTCTGGTACAAAGGAAACTTACATATTTCCAAAATTGGAAAATTTCTAAAATAGAAAAATTTCCAAAATTGGAAAGTTTCCAAAGATGGGAAGTTTTCAAATTATTATAAAATTTCAGAAATAGAAAATTTCAAACGTTTGCGAAATTTCATGAGGATTTCCAAACTTTGAAATTCCTAAATCTAAAATTTATTATAATTGAAAGTTTCCATAATTGAAAATTTTTTCCGAAATTGAGATCATGACAAAGTTTTCCACAAAACAATTATATGATTAAGTCGAACACTAACCGGCTCTGATACCACTGTTGGGACCGGGTGCATGTCGACAAGGATACGAGTTCGTAAAATTTTAAATTTTTACGTGCAGCGGAAGAATTTGCATAAAATAATTTCCTAAATTATTTTAACATCGTATCTAGCATGCAACCTTATAGTGTATTGACATAATCATAAAATAAAAGTTTGCGAAAAGTAAACTAATTTACTTTTATACCTCGCGTAACTCGAAGAAAGGGACGAGATCCAACCGTAGCGTCCCTTGGAAGCTTCGCCTCTATTCGCGTCCACGCCGAGTTCTCTTCGGGATGACTTCGCAAAGTCACGAGTTTTGTGCCGACGAGAACTACTAGATTCTCTATGGGCACAACTTAGAAGATCAAGAGAAGAATTAGGAAACTAACCAACGAAGTAACGGAATCGAATTCCGAGAAGAGAGGAGTCGCTATCCGCTTCTTCTTCTTCTTGTTCGGGTTCTCCTTCTTCTTGAATGCTCACGCCACAACCCAAGGAAGTGGATGAGGTGCGCCGGCCCTAGATGGAGGAAGGGCGCCGGCCCTAGGTCACCAAGTGGGCGCCGGCCCTAAGGGAGGAGAGGGGAGGGAGAAGAGAAGAGAGAGAGGGAGAGAATAATTAATCTCTTGATTGGAATTAAGGGCTAGCCTTTGGTTCCTTTATATAGTAGCAACTCCTTTGCTAAGTCTCCCTCTAAACCGAATTAACGGAATTAACGGAATTAGTTATAAGAAATTTATCTTATAAATTTTCTTATTGCTTATTCCGTTTAAGCCTAGTCTTATTATAACTAATTTATAATAAAACAAATTAGTTATCATAAGAAATTTATCCTATAAATTCTCTTATGAATTTTATTATAACTAACTTTATAATAAAACTAATTAATTATCATAAGAAATTTATCCTATAAATTCTTATGAATTATTCCGTTTAAACCAAGTTTTATTATAACTAATTTATAATAAAACAAATTCTTCTTCTCTTTAAATTATAGAATAAATTTTATAAGAAATTTATAAACTTCCTTATTATGGAAAAATCAATTTATAATTGATTTTATAAAAATTAAAAGAAACCCAATTCATGGATTATTTTAATCTTCCATAAAAGAATAAATTTCTATAAATTTATTTATATAAATTTCTTTATACAAATTTATTTATCCATAATTTATAAAATAAATCGCGCTGAATTTATATTATTAATTAAACCAAAATTAATTGGTTTTCTCCTCTTATTGTGGCCGGCCACAAAAGGGGGGTTTTGCACCCTCTTTGGCCGGCCAAACCAACCCGAACCGCCGCGAATTAAACTCATTTAATTCGCCCAAAAAGCCTTCAAAAGACTTAGCCATTTTTAGCTTCCATTGCGCCTCTGACTAACTCAGATTCGACTTTTTTCTCTTGATCGGAAAATCTAATTTTCAACTCGTTTTAAATCCCTCGGATTACTCGTAGTGCGTGTGACTAAATAGGCTTTCGATTTATGTTGGCCGTCTATAATTAACTAATTATAGAACGATCATGAGTGGCACCTAGTAGTACATCATGATCCCCAATTAATCGAAAGATCAACGGTTGACCTCAGAAGAAATTATTCTGAAACCCTTCAGCAGCTCTAATGAATCGTGCCCCATTCCCTTCACCACCTTATACCCACTTGGTTCAGGACACGGTCAATGGTGTCAGTCCCCACTAGGCTGACTACGTCACACCTAGCCCAAGTAATGTCTTACTCGTCCTTTGGATTTCTAATTACTCTCATGTATTTTAGAGACTCTCACTCTAAACATGATATGCTCTGGCCAGAGGCTTTGAGTAACAATCCGACGATAGGCCTGGGTATTGATAAGTACCATTTTTGTGATTATTTTAGATGTTAAAATCCATGTTTGACCTATGTTTTTATTGCTTATTTGTGATTTTATCCTAGGTTTTAGGATTTCCTATAAATTTGGACTTAATTGCAAATTTACATATTTTTTGGATTATTTGGCCACTAATTTCTGATATATTTTTGTAGGCATGAAAGGATCCTGGACCTAGGGCATACTGGGTCAAACTTGAGTCGGATGTGAACCGGATCGAATTATCAAGCTTACAATTAATCCGGGTCGTCCGATTCAAGAGCGGCTAGATCTGAGCCATCCGGGACGATCTGAAGCAATCCGAGCTAGGGTTAGGGTTGATCAAGCTCTATGATCAAGATCTGAAGGTTTCATTCCAATCAGAGCTAAATCAACCGTTGGATCAAGCAAGGAGGGCTCTAGAGCGTCCATTCACAGATAGAGTTGATCTGGACCATCCGTTGCACATCTGGAGGATCTGAGCTACCACAAGGTAGATCCTGACCCCAGATCATCATTATTGAAGTTTGGCTCCAATCAGAGCAAGATCTACCGTTGGATTTCATCAGATCAATCACAGCCGTCCATTGCTAATGTATTTAATCAAAAATTCCCAGGCTTTCTCCTTGGTCGCGTCTCCGCCGTTTCTTCATCGTCTTCGCATTTTCTTAGCTGTTCTTCAGTAGAGTTCTTCATCTAAGGGGCGCGACCCCTCAATTCCTTTCTTAGATCATGTGTTAGGTCATTTGAGAAGTTTCATCGGTGAGGTTCTAGCTCAGATTTGCCCAAAAACGAAGCTGTTGAGAGGTTTCCGCAGTTTTGTTCAATTGCTGCCTTTGGATCGGTTGTGCTCCATTTCCATCCACCCGAGCTTCTGGAGGGGTTCCCTAGATTGCTTGGATCATCCCCAACTCATCATCAACCGCGGACACAGCTGAATTGAAGGATGCCGAATGGGAAATTCAGAATTGAGCAAGCTGAGTTGGATTTGCATCATAGAGACAATTTCTTGATGATTTGCTGAGCTTGCGGGTTCGAGGCTCACTCTTGATTGACGACCAAGAAGCATTCGAGCTAGGGAAGCATTGAGGATTAGTTTACTTGGTTAATTTCATTGTTTTTAGCTGTACTTTCCATTTCTGAATGTTATTTCTGTTTCTGAATTGTTGTTTCAGCTGCTGTAGTTAACCTTTCGGGTTTAATTCTGCTTAATTAGTGGTTTCAATATGTTCTTCCCTTAGTTAGCTAGCTTGTCAGTGATTTTTAGACTTAATGTCAGTTTATTTCTTGTTTACTCCTTGCGTATCAAGTTGACAGCCCGTATCAGCCCTGTTTTCTGCAATTTTCCATTCAGTTTCGAATTTTTAGTTTATTCCCAGTTAGATCTGTGTTTAGTTCATTCCCTTCGATTGAAGATAGCCTTTAGTGAGCCGACACATTAGAGCTGAGCTGGAATTCCATTTAGTTCTGTTCCTGAACTTTAGCTCAGCCCTTACGTATCAATTCTTCCAATTTCATGTTTAGTTTCATCTCTGTATTTTAAGTCTAGCATTTCTAAATGTTGCATCAGTGGGCTCAATTTGGCTGAATGGAAGTTGAATATTAGAGTCGAGCATTAAATCTCAGCTGGATTGGTAAATCTGCATGTTAATTTTCAGTGGCTGCGTATCATTATATTTCTGAAATTCTTGGTGTGTAGTTGCTGAAATTTGTATCAGTTCATTAGCTCCCTTGAACCTTTACTGAAGATTAGATTTAGGTATCAATTCCACCTTCTTATTGCTTGTTTTGCATATCAAACGGATGCTGAAATTCAGCATCAGATTCTGAATCTGCCAATCAGTAATTCATCTATTTCAGTCTTGTTGCGTGCTGTGCTGTAATTTTAGTATCAACTCTGAAGTTGTATCAATGGAACATGAGCTCTTTTGAGTTTTATATGAACAACAGAATTGAGCAATTCATTTTGGTTGCTGTGTCAATTTCTGAATCTGAATCTGTCTTACTGCATCCCCTTAATTCTCCCTGCATTTCTGAAACTCGGCAGTTTTGTGTGTGTCAAAATTCTGCAATGATTCTGCCTAGATCAGTCCACTTTCTAAATGTCAGTTAGGGATATTTGGATTTCTTCCCAAGCATGAGTTTATGCGTTTAATCTCAGCTTGATTTGTGAATTTCTGCAGTGAACATGTACTGCCTTAATCAGTTTTTAAGTTTCGAATTGCTGTATTTATTTCTGCAAATGTCTTCCTTGATAGCCTATCCTTCCAATGCCGAGATGGTCAGCTATAATGGCTGCAGTTAGTTCCAAACTTTTGCACAGTAGTTCTTTTTGCATTGCGTATCAAGTTGGCTGCAACTGGTTGCCGGCGTTAATCATGCAAAATGAAAACAGAGGGATTCTGGGCGATTCTGGGCGACTCGGCGGCGACTCGGCGGCGAGCTCCATCCGCGTGGGAGCGGCAATGGCTGCCGGCGCTTCCAAAGCGCCGGCGCCGGCCCCTCTGCCGCCTGAGCGCTCCACCGTTCCTTCCTCTGTAGTCCTACAGCAGAACCCGCTGTTCCACAGAGGTGCAACGAGTGGGGCGGCGATGGCTCAAGCCGGCGAGAGCCAAGCGGAGGATTTGACGATCAAGGCGGCGCAACTGAGGGTGCCGATCGAAGGTGCAAGGGGTCGTGGACAGGGGCCTCAGCCGTGGGAGGTGACTCGGGCGATGGTGCAGAATATCTTGACGGCGGCGCAAGGAGTGGGTGGGGGAGGTGTCAAGGCAACGGCGGCGCAAGGTGGGTGCTCTCCACTATTGCCGCTGGCTCATGCTGGCGCAAGCGTGATGGCGGACGAAGCCAAGCAAACGTCGGAGGTGATCAGGGCGTTGTTGCAACTCCTATGGGAGGTTTGCGGCGGCTGTGGGGAAACGCCGACGTCGGGGACGACGGGGGTGATAGCCTCGACGCTGCAGAAGGCTTGCATGCGTGCTGTGACGTCGGGGAGCGAGGACCGGGCGGATTTTATCGACGACGTACTGAGAAGGGCCGACGGCGCAACAGAGAACCACCCTAACCCTAACCCTAATTCTAACGGGGTGGCGGCAGAGAGCACGAGGCCGCAGCAGGATGTGGCGACGGGGGCGGAGATCCTGACCACGTGCACCGCTTTGGAGGCACAGCAGAGGGTGCTGCCAGCACCGTCGCCGGTGTTCACGCCGGCGCTATTAGTGGCGATCACGGAAGCAGTGACGGCGGGGGTGCGGAAGAGAGATGCCTCCCTGGCGTCAGTCGGGGCAGCAGACGGCGACTCAGCGACAAGGACACTTCATGCAGCGGCCGGGGAGGGTGGCGCTCCGGTGGCCGTTGGCGTCGGGACGGTGGGCAAGGATATGAACCTAGCGCCGGCACCTCCTTCAGTGAAAGGGAGATCATATGTGGAGGCCTTAGCTCCAAAGTCGCCAAGGGCTGCTAAGAAGAGTTTTGAGGATGTGGGAGCAAGCTTCAAGGAGATTTCGATGTGCAACAACGTGCCAGGGGTTTTTTACAATGCAGAGGAGGTAAAAGTTTTGTCTGATCCATATAAATTTTCCCTGATAGGCAAGTTTTCTGGCAGGAGACCTCCCCCTCAGATTGTGTACCAAGGGTTCAAGGGGCTGGGATTATCAAGCCCCTACAATATTCGGTTCCTACGTGCGGGGCATATTTTTTTGCACCTTACTTCAAATGAAGATATGGCCAGGATCTGGACTAGAGGAGTTTGGCGCATTGGGGGTGCAATACTCAGAATTTTCAAGTGGACACCGCACTTTTCTTATGAGGCTGAGTCATCTGTGGTTCCAGTATGGGTACAGTTTCCTGACCTTCCAGTTCATATGTTTAATAAAAATTGTGTATTTTCGATGGCTCGGATTGTAGGGTGCCCTATTAAGATAGATGAAGCCACAGCAGATGGGTCCAGACTCTTCATGGCTAGAGCATGCGTGGAGATTGATCTTTTGAAGCCAAGGGTGGAGCAGTTCTTGATAGGAATTGGGGACGAGCACAGGATGCAGAGAGTTGTGTATGAGAGGATGCCAGAGTATTGCCAGCATTGTAGGCACCTTGGTCATGCAGAGGCAGATTGCTATGTGGCAGGGAACAAGCCACGACCTGAGTGGCACAGAGACAGAGTTGATCCGATGCCACCAGGTGAAGATTTGAGAGATAGATTAAATCAGAGGGAAAGAGACAGGAAAGGCAAGTCAGTGGTGGTGGAGGACTCAGAGGCACAGGAGTTTCAGAGGGTTGGAGGCAAGAGGGCTGGATTGACCTGGGTTCGTAAGCAGATACCTTCCAGGAGTGGTCAGAAATCCATACAGGAGATACAGAACCAGGAGAATTTTTTTGAGGCTCTGAAGGAGATAGGAGAGGAGGAGGAGGTAGGGGATGAAGAGATGGAGGTGGATGGAGGCAAGGAGGCACTGGGAGACACTCGACAGATGGAAGCAGAGTCAGATGGTGTTGTGGGGGAGGAAGAGGACAGGGTGGATGAGACCCAGGAGGTGGCGGTGGAGGATAGGGCGCCAGTGCCTCTGGGACAGCAGCAGACATTGGGGCAGACATCTCAGGTCATGGGGCAACAGGACAGTACCTCAGTGAAGGGAGGAGCGCAGCAGGTGGTGGGTCAGGCACCTCAGAGGCTCGGCCAGGGGGAGCAGGGTTCACAGACAGTACAGAGGCCAGGCAGAGGGGCACAGCGACAAGGGGGAGCCTCCAGGGAGTTGCAGGATGATGGTTTTATCAGTGGAGAGGAGCCCAGGGTCCTGGAGTCATCGGGTGAGCTGCCAGAGGATGAGTGTTTTGACAGATACTCCAGCTCCTCAGCAGATCGGGTAGGCTCAGATGTTTTGGGCCAGCAGGAGCCTGCTAGGATCACACAGGTTGTTTCAGAGGGTTCAGAGGCTCCAGACTTTCAGAAGACATTTGAGGAGTATGAGGAGACAGATGCTACTTCCTCATCACATGGGGGCCACAGATTAGCATCAGTGATCAGTCCACCCAGAGGAGGGAAATCAGGGCTGCCCAAGGTCCTCAAGGTGCAGAAGCAGAAGGTGGGATTTGAGCCACGAGTGACTAGGAGCCAGACTTCAAAGCAGGCTCGCAACCCCTCCCGTTAGTTATGTCTGGTATCATATGGAATGTGAGGGGGTTTGGGAATTTGGCGACGCAGAGGAGGGCTTTGTTTTTGAGACGACATCATCATCTGAGTTTTTTAGCAGTGCTGGAGCCTATGATTGATTTAGATTGCAGGTATATGGCGCGGCGCATGGGGTTTGAGGAGGTAGTCTCTAATAAATCTGGGAAGGTTTGGTTTTTTTGGGATTCTACTATTGTTTGCAAAATTTTGTTTGATCATGAGCAGTTTTTGCACTTGGAGATTTCTTCGCAGATGTTCCCTTCGTCGATGATTGTGACAGTGGTTTATGCCAAGTGCACGAGGCTAGAGAGGAGTTTGCTATGGGAGAGTCTGGAGGAGCTGAGGCCAGAGGGTGACAGATTATGGCTAGTGGGGGGAGACTTCAATGTTATATCTAGCATGGAGGAGCATTCAGCAGGGGTTCTAGGTACACGTGGACGAATAATAGGGTGTGGAAGAGGCTGGACAGGGTCCTATTGTCTCCCTCCTGGGGCAGTCAGGATTTCACAGTCAGAGTGGAGCACTTGAGCAGGGCAGCCTCAGATCACTGTCCATTACTTGTGGAGTTTCCAGGCTTCCAGAAGCCGAGGGCCTCTTTCAGATTTCAGAGGATGTGGGTGCGGCACAGGGACTTTATGCAGACAGTGAGGCTGAATTGGTGTTTACCTTGTGTGGCACAAGGAACGCAGAGGCTACAGATGAAGCTGAGGAGGCTAAAGGAACATCTGAAGTGGTGGAACAGGGACGTGTTTGGTAACATCCATGACAGGGTTTTGCAGGCTGAGGAGAGTATGGCTGCAGCTGAGCAGGCATATGACAGGGACCCCACAGAGCAGAGCAGGATTCACAGGTCAGAGTGTCAGGCTCACCTTTTCAGAGTATTAGACATGGAGGAGGACTTTTGGAAGCAGAGAGCTGCTATCAGATGGATGGGAGAGGGAGAGAGGAATACAAAGTTTTTTCATTCCACAGTGCAGAAGAAGAGGGCAGCTAGCAGACTTTTCAGAGTTTGGGAGGAGGGGCAGTGCCTGGACCAGCCTGAGAGGATCAGAGAGTCAGGAGTCAGATTTTTTCAGGAGCTGCTGACAGGGGAGACAGTGGATAGCACGGCTGTGGACACAGAGTTGATACCTTCCTTGATCAGCACAGAGGATAATTTGATGCTAGAGGGCCTCCCATCAGCAGAGGAGGTGAAGCAGGTGGTCTGGAGCATGTGCCAGGACAGTGCAGCGGGTCCAGATGGCTTTTCAGTGGCTTTCTACAGAGCATGCTGGGAGATCGTGGGGGAGGATGTCCTTCAGGCAGTACTGGATTTCTTTCGAGGGGCAGAGCTACCACGGGGTATGGCTTCTACGACTATAGTCTTGATCCCCAAGGTGGACAGTGCACAGCGGTGGCAGGATTTCAGACCTATCAGCTTGTGTAATGTGTCTTATAAGATCATCTCCAAGCTGATGGCGCAGAGGATGGCTTCGGTGATAGGGAAGGTTATATCCCCAGCCCAGAGTGGTTTTGTCCCAGGGAGACTGATCTCAGATAATATCTTGATGGCCCAGGAGCTTGATCACAAGCTCAACTATCACATCAGAGGAGGGAATCTTATACTGAAGCTGGATATGGCCAAGGCATATGACAGAGTGTAGTGGGGTGTTCTTTTCAGAGTCATGGCAGCATTTGGTTTCTCAGAGGCAGTGATTTCTTTTATCAGGAGGTGTGTGACATCTTCATGGTTCTCGGTCCTGGTGAATGGCCAGCTGTCAGGCTTCTTCAGATCACAGCGTGGCCTGAGGCAGGGCGACCCCATCTCCCCCTTCCTCTTCATTATGGCGGCTGAGCTTCTCTCCAGAGGGATAGAGGCCTTATTTGCAGGGTATCCAGGGATGGCGTATGCGACAGGATGTGATATGAGGGTGTCTCACCTGGCCTATGCGGATGATGTGGTCCTTTTCCTGAATGGGTCTCTGGACTGTGTGAGGAGGGTGAAGGGTTTTTTGGACAGGTATGAGGCCCAGACAGGACAGGCGATCAATGCAGAGAAGAGTTCCTTTTTCCCCTTGAGACGCATATCAGATAGGAGGAGGCAGCAGATAGCAGCTACTACAGGTTTTGGCTTGGGGGAGAGGCCTATGGTTTATTTGGGGGTTCCCATCATCTCAGGGCACAAGAGGACAGTTCACTTTGCGCCGCTGCTGGCGAAGATTCAGAGGAAGTTTCAAGGTTGGAACCTCTCACGCCTATCACATGGGGGTCGCCTGATGCTGATCCAGAGTGTGTTGAGTTCTCTGCCTATTTATCTCCTCCAGGTGATCCAGCCTCCTCTGGAGGTCCTGAAGAAGCTGGAGGGGGTGTTTGCATCTTTTTTCTGGAGCTCAGTGGGACATGATAGGAGGGTGCATTGGGTAGCTTGGAGGGACATCTGCAGGCCGAAGCAGGAGGGAGGGCTGGGGATCAGACGGCTGTCAGAGGTGGGGGCGGCACTATCCATGAAACTGTGGTTCAGATTCAGAGAGCAGAGTACACAGTGGGCCAGATATTTGAGGAGATCTTATTGTGGGACGGTGGATCCAGGTGTGGTGACTCTGAGGAGTAATGCTTCCCCCAGTTGGCGCAGGATGATTCAGACCAGAGTTGTGGCAGAGAGACAGATTGGATGGGTTATTGGGAGGGGGCATCTTAGCTTTTGGCACGACACGTGGATGGAGAGGGGACCGTTGTCAGAGTGGTGTACAGTGCAGGGGCCTCCAGATGTTAGAGTTGACCGGTTCTTAGCAGATGGTAGATGGAGCCAGGAGCTACTTCATAGGGTGCTGCCCGCATCAGTGGCTGAGGAGGTGACAGAGGTTCAGCTGAGGCCCGAGGAGGAGGATGTTATGCTGTGGCGACCCACTAGAGATGGGAGATTTACTACGAGGTCGGCTTGGGAGACATACAGGACGATGCACCAGAGGGAGGAGGTAGCGACGGTGATCTGGAGCAGACTCCTCCTTCCCACCATTTCGGTGTTCAGCTGGAGGTTCTTTCGGAGACGACTGCCAGTGGAGGAGATCTTGCAGCAGCGGGGTGTATGCTTAGTGTCCAGATGTCAGTGCTGTGAGGCAGAGGAGTCGTGGGAGCATCTGTTCTATGGGAGCCCGGTGGCAGGAGAGGTCTGGGGATACTTTGGACATTTATTTGGGATAGGCAGTTGGAGGGTGATGGAGAGTTGGAGAGCAGGCACAGCTTGGAGCAGCACTGGCTCGGTGAGGGAGATCATCCCCCTGCTGATTTGTTGGTTCCTGTGGACGGCCAGGAACGACTCCAAACACCGGGGTCTGAGGCCAGAGGGGCAGAAGATTATCAGACAGATCAGACAGTACTTGAGGGTCGGAATGGCATCGGGCATCATCAAGCCCAGGCATTGGAGGGGAGCTATCTCGGCAGCTCAGGCTATGGTGATCCAGGTGAGGATACGGACATTACACACGATCTCAGTAGTACACTGGAGGAGGCCAGCGGCTGGAGGTTTCAAGCTCAACACAGATGGCAGTTCTAGAGGAAACCCAGGTGAGTCCTCTTTTGGTGCGATTGTTCGAGATGATAGTGGACAGGTGGTGGTGACGAGGCAGGGAGTCCTTGGAGAGGGCTCCAATATCAGAGCGGAGCTCATTGCGATCCTGAGAGGCTTGGAGTTGTGTATAGAGAGGCAGCTTTCCCTATTTGGCTGGAGTCTGATTCCCTGGTGGCACTGCATATCATCAGATCTTCTGGCATCTCATGGGAGTTTCGGGAGGAGATCTTACGGATCAGGAGGCTGATACGACAGTATGGGGTTAGATGTACACACATATATAGAGAGGGGAATGCTGCTGCAGATTTCCTTGCCAACCAGGCGTATCAGTTGGAGGGAGAGAGGGTGATGGAGGGGCAGGAGATTAATGGTCAGCTGCTTGGCATTTGCAGGATGGACAGAGTGGGCTTGCCGTATATCAGGAGTTCTTGCAAGTCAGGATAGCACATTTGATGGATGGTGAATAGCTCCACCTTAGGGCTATCTAGCCCGCAGCAAACGGCTGCGGTAAAGGCACTTCAAACCCGTTGATGGCTGTGGCTTTGCCTAAAAGCCAGGTAGGGTGACTAGACCCACCCATGGTCTAGCTAGCCCGTAGCAAACGGCTGCGGTAAAGGCATTCTAAATCCGTTGATAGCTGTAGCTTTGCTAAAAAGCCAATAAGGGTGAGTAGGTCCACCATTGGCCTACCTAGTCCGTAGCAAACGGCTGCGGTAAGGACACATTAAATCCGTTGAAGGCTGGTCACTTGCCAAAAGTGAACATCGGGTGTGATGGAGGACTTCTTGGGAGAGGAGCAGAAGTGCACAATTCTTAAGCGTGCCAAAAGTGTCAACTACAATGATGATGGCACCATGCTCTGATTCATTTTATTTAGCTGTACCAAGTCTGGATCAGAGGATGTCAAAAGACACTTTTGGAGAGACGAAAATTCAGGCTTGAAGTGGGTTTGCTGCCATTTCTGTAGGTTTTCTGTGGCTGCTGTCGTGTGGATCCGACATGGGTGAATTGAAGTGGATGAAGGCAGCATTTGAGCTCTGATACGACCTGAATTCGGTGGACATGAGGAGACAATTGGTGCTGCTTTTGATGTAAATATTGGACTCAAGGCAGGGGGCTGACAGAAATAACAAGGGGGGGTTTTTGATGTGCCAAACGTGCCAAATACGGCAAGCCAAAAGAAATTGTGGTGCGTGCCAATGATACGGAATTGCTTTACAGCAACTTTAGATCTTGGTTCTTCCAATACCAGTGTTTATCCTTTAGATATCAAGCTTTCTTGAGTGGGCGCGTGCCAAATGTGCCATATAAGCTGCAATTGTTGTTTCCCTGTCAGTTACCGGGGGTTTCTGATAACCGATGCAGCAGGGGTTTTAAAGCTGCATGTTTTAAGGGATAGTGTGCCAAAGGAGCCTGCAAGCAGACTAAGCTTTTGTAGACAGGTGGAGAAAGGTGTCTGGTTATGAAAGGAGATGGAGTCACAGATAAGAATGCTGGACTCAAGCTGTCTGCTTATTGAGAAACGCATCCTTGATAGGAGGTCTTGAAATAAATGAGAAGTGGTCCAATGGAAACTGAGTGGATTGCATCCACGGCAGTATCAATGTCTCGGACTGAATGGAAGCTCAATAGAGGGCCTGATACCTGTTGTATGAAGCTGTGCAGATAGAGGGAGGTGGAGGAAGACATGTTTTTTATTGTTCACAGGATTTCTTTGTGAAAGGTTGAAGGTTATCAGTGGCTGCTGGTATGCGGATTCGTGAGGGCATTGGCTGCATATGGAAACCCTTCTAAGTGGACTCTTGGCTGATTGTTGCTGTGGATTTGGAGCCGAGTTCAGCAGAGAGGGATTGCTAAATTGAATAAAGGGGTCTGACCAAACCGCATATGGTCTATACTCAGCAATGGAAAGTACCAGTGGAGATCTGCACAGCTTTTTTAAATTTTCTGGCAGAAATGAAGACTCGGAAGCGTGCCAAACGTGCCAATTATGTGGCTGACTGCATTAGGGGATGGAGCATTGTTTCCTTTTCATCTTCTGCTGCATCAAGTCGGGATCAGATAGTTTCCAAAGGTATCAGAAGCAATTCTAAATCAGATTTGCAACAAGATTACAGCGTGCCATTAGTCTGTACAGAAATGCAGAAACGAGATGTCAGGATGTATCAAGCTAAGGTTGCGTGCCAAGAATATGGAATTGAATAAAAGCAGCCTCAGCTCTGGGTCCCCTGCAATACCAGTGGCTGATTTAGGTATCATGATGGTGGTCCTTTGCGGACTTGCATGCCAAAGGAGCCAAACGGGCTGCAATGGTTGCTTTCTGTTATTCCCCGTGGACTGATAACAGCTGATGAAGCATTGGAAGTGGGGCTAGAGTTGCAATTTGGGAGAACTGGAAAATTCGAGGATGCGTCCCAAGTGCTTTTGAGAAGGGTGTTACTAACATTGGGAGAAGTTTGTTGAATATATTGCGTGCCAAATTCTGATAACTGTCAAAATTGCAACTTGACAAGAGGGCTTGAGCAGTCAAGTAAAGGACTAGTGCGCAGTGTGCCAAAGCTACTGGAGTTGCCAAATGGGTCATGAGCCTCGGTCAAGAAAGTGGGTTTCGGGCTGTAATCCGGGTGGCAGATAAGTGTGCAAATTGCAGATAAACGAAGCTGAGCAGAACTGAACAGACAGAACATGGTTTTGGATCCAGCAAAGGCAAGTAGCAGTGGCTTTTGCACATGATACTCTGGCAGAAATGAAGACTGGGGTTTGGTGCCAAAGGAGCCAATTAAGGCTGCGGTCTGAAATTGATTTGCTCATTGTATCCTGCTGCCAGTAGAAACTGAGAGTAGTGAGTCTGGTCAGATCGTTCAGAAGAAGAAGGCTAATGGTGGGATGAAGTTGTCACAGATCCAGAATTCAGAAATTCAGAATGGACACTGAGATGCGTGCCAACTGGGTGCCAAGGGTGTGCCGAATGTGTCAAAAGAGTAGTGCGCAGGCTAGTTTGTTGGCAAATGGTTCTTGCAGATCTGATAGTGCGTGTCAAATGCATGCCAACTGAAGGTTTTAGGTGGAACTGAAAGCGGATTTCAAAGCATCAGTTTCTGATGCTGAGGTTGGCTCTGATCAGCTGTTTTTGGAACTGGGGCTTCTGCCTTGATTGGTCGGCCTGCAATGGAGGTGGCAGCATGTTGGCTATTGAGGCTATCAGAATTCAGAAAGCGTGCCAAACAATGGAGGCAAGTGGATGGGTTGGGCATAAAGCATGAGGTATTTGGAGCTCTTATTGGAAGTGTAAAATGTTAGAGGAAATCCAAGATCTTACAGGGTTTTAGCAGCCATGATTTTGGCCAAGGCAGTGGGTTGCTGAAAGTAATCAGGGATGGTGCTGCAGTAGAAGTATAGGGCCTGAATGCTGGGATTGGATGCAGAGATGATGAGATGCTGATAGATGTTGATGATAGCCTGGTTGGGAGTGCAGAATTAAGTAATGGAAGGGTAACTGATAAGGAAGTGCAGAAGAGGAAAGTGGGCCAAAGGTGACAATTATTTGGGTTGACTGAATTAAGTAATGATCAATCCATGTGAAACAAGTAGCTTGGTTCAGATCGTTTAACAGATAGGATTGCGGATGGAAAACTGAGACAAGTGACTGATGCTATCAATTGCGGGCAATGGTGGATTTTGATCTGAAGGTGGGCCGCAGGCAGTGACTCTTGAACTGAATTGCAAACAAAAGGTCGAAGGGAAGCTGCTGGAAAGTGATATTAAGATGAGGCTTGGGCTTACAAACCTGGTGGAAACTTGTACATATTCATATAGAAATTTAGTGGCTAAGTCTATTTGAAATACATGTAAATCTCTTGGAGATGCTGTAATGCTATATTAGAAGGTCAGGTTTGGTCCCCCTTCTAATATAGAGTTTCTTTCAATTATTAAAAAAAAAGAGTATGATTGCTGAAAAAAAAAAAAAAAGTTGGCTGCACTTTCTGCATGTTTGTATCAATGAAGCTGTGGCACACAAGTTATCTTGATTTCTTGCCACAGCATGTATCAAGTAGGGTTTTGGCACAGGTTTTGTATTGGACTGTTTTGAGATAGTTTTGCTGCAATTGAGTTGAATGTGCTATCAGATTTGTTTAACAACTTCGGCTGAGTTGCATTGGTTCATTAAGTTTCATTAGATGAGTTCCTTGGGGACATTTACTTTGTTTAGCTCATTTAGTTGAGTTCATTTATTTTCATTGCGATTCCATTTCATGATTGCAACCCAAAACCAGAATATCTATTTGAAACCCGAAAACACAAACGACACCTAAATACAAGCGCGAATCAAACAACGTCAACTAGCCCCGAGAAAAATACGACCTGTGGCCCCTATATTACATTTTCATACTTTTGATTGTAAAAGGGTTTCCAGCTTTCATTTATAAAATCTAAATTTGATAGCCCACATTCGTGACACATAGTTTGGGCCCGTCAAATTTTTCGCGCCGTTGCCGGGGAGGCAACTAGTTGATTTGTTTGATTTTTGCTTATATGCTTTTTGACATATCATTGGGTTCTATTTTATTTTGCTTTATCTTTCATATACGGTTGCTGCCATTTTTCTTGTTTGTTTGGTGACAGGGCTGCAAGATAAAAATGTGGTCATCAGAGTTTCAGCCTTTCAACCAATTTCAACAACCTTGCAACCAAAATTTTCAGCAACCCAATCAATTTTTTCAGCCACCATTACAACAATTAGAGCAACCACAGCAATTCCAACAATTTCAGCCGAATTTTCAGCCCATTCAGCCATTATTCCAGAATTTTCAGATTGGGCAGCCATCATTTCAGCAATTTCAGCCCAATTTCCAGCCACAAATTCAGCATGGGCAGCCACCATTTCAGAATTTCCAACAACAAAATCAGAATTTTCAGCCCACTCAATTTGAGTTTTCATCACCACAATTTCAACCTCAGATCCAAGAATTTCAGAGCTACAATTTTCAGCCATCTCCACCAACTTGTGAACCAAATTTTCAGCAGTTTAATCAGTCATTTCATCCATTTGAGCAGCCCCAACAGTTTGCATTTCAGCATGCACAACCTCCTCCTGGACTTCAGCAGCCTTATGTTACTTTTCAAGACCAACAAGAGTTTGAGGCTCAACAACAGAGGACGATGGAGATGTGGCAACAAGTCCTACAACAAGAGCAAATTTTACAACAACAACGACAAGACATCGAAGAACACTTGGGAAAATTGGTTGATCAGCTGAATCAGATAAATGCCCAGAGAGCAGAACAATTAGCTTCTCAAGCTGCTTTTAATTCTGAGAGCCCCGGAGTTGGATTTATATCAGTTCAAGGTGACCCTAGTGCATGGCCAAGTCCTTCTTCAAGTAATCTTGCACATTTGATAGAAGAAGAAGAAGATGACGTACTCATCAAAGTCTGGGCACCTACAGCATGCATCCCTCCGGAGATTCCTACTCAAAATTCATTTTCAAATTTTTCAGCTCCAGAAGAAGAAACTGAAACTCCACAGGACCATTCTATACCTTTAGTTTCTGATGATAACATTATTGATGGCCCTAATTTTTCTAATATTAGTGTTGCAGAGATTACAGGAGAAACTTGCATAGAGGATGATTCCACAGGTGTAGGGGATTGCACTAAGCCCCAGGGACCACCACAAGATTTAGAGAATGAACCAGAAAGTGTAGGGACTTGCATGGTGGAAGCAAGCACCCAAGGATCACCAGTTGATTGTCCACCAGAGCCTGAGGCTGAAGAGGAGCATGTACATGACCAGGAGGAGACCACAGATACATTTACTATTGTAGAACCTTCAGGTATTATCCAGCACGCTAAGGTAAGTATTTCTCCTCCTTCTTCAGAAAAATTCAGTGAGGTACCTAGGGATGATTTTATTAGTTCTGATGAATTTATTGATATACCTTGTGTAGAGATTGTTTGTGAAAATCCAATAGAGGTACCAAACATTGATTTTATTGATCATCATGCATTACTTGACACATCCATTGTAAATATGGATAGCGAAATAATTTTAGAGGCACCCATAATTGATGTAGTTTTTTATGATGAATCACTCAATACATCTTTTGTGGATATGGATAGTGAAAATTTTTTAGAAGTGCCTGAAATGGATGTTATCTATTTTGATGAATCTCTTGCTATATCTTATGCTGAGGTTGAATGTGAAAAACTCATGGAGATATCTGATATTGATTTGATTGGCTGTGACCCTTTGCTTGATACATCCTTTGTAGAAGATAATTGTGAAATTTTTATTGATGAGCCTGAAATTGATTCATTTATTTGTGATGAGTTCCTGGATGCAACTTTTGTAGAAAATAATTTTGAAAATCTTATTGAGGCACCAGAATTTGATTTAATTGTACATGATGCAGTTTTGGATTCATTTGATGCAGAGACTGAACTTATATCATTTCTTTCTGACCCTGTACACTTGAGAGAGGTATTACATTGTTTTGCAGGGTCCAGAAGACTTCAGGAGTGGGTGCTCCAACTGAACAGACTTCAGCCTCCTGGAAGGACTTCTGAAGGGTATAAAGAAGGAGGAGATGATTTTGCTTTAACTCGAAGAACTCCATTCCTTCAGTGGATTTTGAACCTGAATCGCCTTAGGCCACCAGAGCTAATTTTTGAAAAATTCAAGTGTGGGGGAGTCAGACATCTCCCAGCCACCCAGACTCCTCCACTACCACGGTGGAGGCTTCTTCTGGATCGACTCCGTCCACCAGAAATAAAGGGGAGATTTTTCTTTCTTGCATTTTCTTTTATCGCATTTTTTTTCACTTTTATGTTTTCTAGAGTAAATTGAATAAATAGACATTGTAAATACCATGTCTTTTCTTTTAGCACTTTTTCTTGCATGAGTGGCAATAAATGTATCCCTTTAGGTTATCTTCATGACATGTTAGAGTCTTTTGAAAATAAATTAAATTTGGTTGTTAAAACTTAGGATTTGAGCTAATGGATGAAATCTTGGATGCTTGAGCACTACTTTGCTTTAGATGCTTGATTGAGGGGTTGAGATGAATCATTTTTACCTAGTGAGATTAGCCTTATTTTGTGACACATACATGTTATTGTGCTCTAGAACTTGCCTAGGTTCTCTCAAAACCATATTTCAATGATTGGATCACATCTATAGAGGCTAATCCATTTGTTTACCTTTCCATATCAATATTGACAAAAATCATGTTCATTCCATTTTTCTTTACTTATTTCTTACTCTTACCCTCACTTCTCTTTGGACTTGTTGTTTGAAATATTTCTAATGTTATTTTGCCCGAGACGGACAAAGATTCAAGTGTGGGGGAGTGACTAAGGCTTTGGATGCATTTCAACTCGAAAAAACAAAAAAAATTTAATGTGTCAAGTGAGTGAGTTTGGTGCCAAGAATGAACAAGAGAAATGGAAGCCATTGGAGATTTAGATTCTTTACTACACTCTGAAGATTCAAGTGGCAATCAATGGAAAAATCCATGCATTTCAAAAGAAAATTCTGAGACAAAAATTGAGAAGAAGTGGTCAAGAGATTGAATCTAAAAGCAAGGAATTCAAAGAAGAAGAGATTGTTTCGGTATCACTTGATTTCAATGGGCATAGACACAGTTAGTATCCATCTAAATCTGAATTTTTGGGTGTTGAAAATCAGTGGTGCAGTGCCAAATTAAGTGAAGCAGTTTTGAAGAAGAAATCTTCAATGAAAAGCAAAAATGGCACACAAGCAAGAGCAAAGTTATGCCATATAGAAAAAAATCAGTAAGCTGAATTTGCAGCTGAATTTGTAGCTGCTAGAGCTGTTCTTTGCCGAGATCAGCAACATCTTGTAGAGACTGAGTGAAGCTGGAATTAGTTGAATCAATGCAGGAATTTCTGCCAAAAACAGCTTGTGCAGATCAAAGATGGAAACAAGATGAAAGTGCAGCTGAACACAAGCTAAATTCCAGCTGGATACAATCTGAATTGAAGGCTGATGAAGTTGGAATTGAAGCTGAGTTACTTCGACTTTGAGCTGCGGAAAAGATACAAACTGCTGTGCCAAGAAAAATACAGAAATCTGGGCAAAAGGGGGCAGTTATAATAGAGAAAAATCAGTGAATGTAGCAAGGCAGTTTTGTATCAAATCCCAATTGAATCTATGCTTTCTAAATCAGCAATACCTTGCTGCCTTCAAACCGAACTTGCAAAATGATTTTCAGTTGAACAAAACCCTTGGGAGCAGAATTGAAACTGCTGTAAAAAAAATTCAGAAACATAAAAGAAGGCAGATTCAAAAACAAGAAGTGGCAGTCCATTTGAAGCTCACGGCAAAGGGCTGAATTGGAGTTGATTCTGATATGGAGTGGGCACAACATGACTGAACTGAATGAGAACAAAAGAGAAAGTTTGTAGCCTAACCTAAAGGAAGAGAAAAACAAGAGAAAACAGTTTGAGAAATTGAGAAAAGAGAGAAACAAAAACAAGGGTGGCATGAAATTGAAGACTTAGCACCATTGAAATCATTGAAGTTTCTCTCATCCAAATTGAAGATTAGTTCCACCATCATTCTGACCTTGCTAGAGGATAAAAGAAGAAGAGAAGAATCAGAAAAAGAGAAGAAAGAAAGAAAAATGGCACACAAAAGGAAACTTGGCACATTGAGATAAAAAGGGGTTTTCTTCATCCAAATCAAAGGCAATTACTTAAATTTGACTTCACCACACTTTTGATATCATAGAGGACTGTCAAGATGGGGCAAAGCACATTGGAAACATTTTTAAGCAATCAAGTCTCCCACTCCATCAATTTTTTCCATTTCCTTAATTTTTACTCCATTTCTTACCATTTTCCATGTTTTCACTTGTTTTTGTAGATGTGAATCCTAATCATGATTAATGGTGGAGATTAGATAATAAGCAAGCATATGGTAGTGCAAGAAGCATGTGTGTAAGAGTGAGCTCCACTTCCATCATCAAGTTAGAATTTAAGAAGAGAGCCACCCAAAACTTCCCTTGAAAGGCTAGTGATTTAAATTCATCTCAATGACTCATGATAGATGAAAAGGCTAAGTTGTTGATTTAAGGACAAGATACTAATCCATAGACCTTAGATTTATGAGAATTGACAACCTTAGGTAATTTCTTTTCATTTGCTTCTAATTATGCTTAAGAAAATCTAGGGGATACTTATTTACTGTTTTCGCGAGACGCTCAAGGTTAAGTGTGGGGGAGTTGATAAGTACCATTTTTGTGATTATTTTAGATGTTAAAATCCATGTTTGACCTATGTTTTTATTGCTTATTTGTGATTTTACCCTAGGTTTTAGGATTTCCTATAAATTTGGACTTAATTGCAAATTTACATATTTTTTGGATTATTTGGCCACTAATTTTCTGATATATTTTTGTAGGCATGAAAGGATCCTGGACCTAGGGCATACTGGGTCAAACTTGAGTCGGATGTGAACCGGATCGAATTATCAAGCTTACAATTAATCCGGGCCGTCCGATTCAAGAGCGGCTAGATCTGAGCCATCCGGGACGATCTGAAGCAATCCGAGCTAGGGTTAGGGTTGATCAAGCTCTATGATCAAGATCTGAAGGTTTCATTCCAATCAGAGCTAAATCAACCGTTGGATCAAGCAAGGAGGGCTCTAGAGCGTCCATTCACAGATAGAGTTGATCTGGACCATCCGTTGCACATCTGGAGTATCCGAGCTACCACAAGGTAGATCCTGACCCCAGATCATCATCATTGAAGTTTGGCTCCAATCAGAGCAAGATCTACCGTTGGATTTCATCAGATCAATCACAGCCGTCCATTGCTAATGTATTTAATCAAAAATTCCCAGGCTTTCTCCTTGGTCGCGTCTCCGCCGTTTCTTCATCGTCTTCGCGTTTTCTTAGCTGTTCTTCAGTAGAGTTCTTCATCTAAGGGGCGCGACCCCTCAATTCCTTTCTTAGATCATGTGTTAGGTCATTTGGGAAGTTTCATCGGTGAGGTTCTAGCTCAGATTTGCCCAAAAATGAAGCTGTTGAGAGGTTTCCGTAGTTTTGTTCAATTGCTGCCTTTGGATCGGTTGTGCTCCATTTCCATCCACCCGAGCTTCTGGAGGGGTTCCCTAGATTGCTTGGATCATCCCCAACTCATCATCAACCGCGGACACAGCTGAATTGAAGGATGCCGAATGGGAAATTCAGAATTGAGCAAGCTGAGTTGGATTTGCATCGTAGAGACAATTTCTTGATGATTTGCTGAGCTTGCGGGTTCGAGGCTCACTCTTGATTGACGACCAAGAAGCATTCGAGCTAGGGAAGCATTGAGGATTAGTTTACTTGGTTAATTTCATTGTTTTTAGCTGTACTTTCCATTTCTGAATGTTATTTCTGTTTCTGAATTGTTGTTTCAGCTGCTGTAGTTAACCTTTCGGGTTTAATTCTGCTTAATTAGTGGTTTCAATATGTTCTTCCCTTAGTTAGCTAGCTTGTCAGTGATTTTTAGACTTAATGTCAGTTTATTTCTTGTTTACTCCTTGCGTATCAAGTTGACAGCCCGTATCAGCCCTGTTTTCTGCAATTTTCCATTCAGTTTCGAATTTTTAGTTTATTCCCAGTTAGATCTGTGTTTAGTTCATTCCCTTCGATTGAAGATAGCCTTTAGTGAGCCGACACATTAGAGCTGAGCTGGAATTCCATTTAGTTCTGTTCCTGAACTTTAGCTCAGCCCTTGCGTATCAATTCTTCCAATTTCATGTTTAGTTTCATCTCTGTATTTTCAGTCTAGCATTTCTAAATGTTGCATCAGTGGGCTCAATTTGGCTGAATGGAAGTTGAATATTAGAGTCGAGCATTAAATCTCAGCTGGATTGGTAAATCTGCATGTTAATTTTCAGTGGCTGCGTATCATTATATTTCTGAAATTCTTGGTGTGTAGTTGCTGAAATTTTTATCAGTTCATTAGCTCCCTTGAACCTTTACTGAAGATTAGATTTAGGTATCAATTCCACCTTCTTATTGCTTGTTTTGCATATCAAACGGATGCTGAAATTCAGCATCAGATTCTGAATCTGCCAATCAGTAATTCATCTATTTCAGTCTTGTTGCGTGCTGTGCTGTAATTTTAGTATCAACTCTGAAGTTGTATCAATGGAACATGAGCTCTTTTGAGTTTTATATGAACAACAGAATTGAGCAATTCATTTTGGTTGCTGTGTCAATTTCTGAATCTGAATCTGTCTTACTGCATCCCCTTAATTCTCCCTGCATTTCTGAAACTCGGCAGTTTTGTGTGTGTCAAAATTCTGCAATGATTCTGCCTAGATCAGTCCACTTTCTAAATGTCAATTAGGGATATTTGGATTTCTTCCCAAGCATGAGTTTATGCGTTTAATCTCAGCTTGATTTGTGAATTTCTGCAGTGAACATGTACTGCCTTAATCAGTTTTTAAGTTTCGAATTGCTGTATTTATTTCTGCAAATGTCTTCCTTGATAGCCTATCCTTCCAATGCCGAGATGGTCAGCTATAATGGCTGCAGTTAGTTCCAAACTTTTGCACAGTAGTTCTTTTTGCATTGCGTATCAAGTTGGCTGCACTTTCTGCATGTTTGTATCAATGAAGCTGTGGCACACAAGTTATCTTGATTTACTTGCCACAGCATGTATCAAGTAGGGTTTTGGCACAGGTTTTGTATTGGACTGTTTTGAGATAGTTTTGCTGCAATTGAGTTGAATGTGTTATCAGATTTGTTTAACAACTTCGGCTGAGTTGCATTGGTTCATTAAGTTTCACTAAATGAGTTCCTTGGGGACATTTACTTTGTTTAGCTCATTTAGTTGAGTTCATTTATTTTCATTGCGATTCCATTTCATGATTGCAACCCAAAACCAGAATATCTATTTGAAACCCGAAAACACAAACGACACCTAAATACAAGCGCGAATCAAACAACGTCAACTAGCCCCGAGAAAAATACGACCTGTGGCCCCTATATTACATTTTCATACTTTTGATTGTAAAAGGGTTTCCAGCTTTCATTTATAAAATCTAAATTTGATAGCCCACATTCGTGACACATAGTTTGGGCCCGTCAGGTATACATCTCCTCGCAAGGAGTGGTGAATCCTTTGTAGGCTGTTCAAACATCTTCGGGCACTTCGGCTTATACCCGATCATCCTGGGTCCACACCTCCTTGGAGATGCTTGCTTAAGATGTCAAAGTATAAGTGTCTATGACCAAGATGACTTGAACATCGCAAGTCAAAGGAACATCGCACTTAAGCCGCAGTAAGATCTTCATTGACATATCTACATGTAGAATCCCATATGAAGTCTTACAGCTAGTCACTCCAATGAACTAGTTCCCTTAACTAGCATCCATGTTTATCTCCGGACATCCCAATGTCACCAGACAGTGAGAATCAGCTGAATAGAGAATAACCCATGCTAGTCTCAACAGAACTGATAATGTCCGTATTTATCAATTCATCGACTAGGGATATTTCCAACACTTCACATTTGCACATTTAGAGATAATCACTAGTTGTGATCCCATCACAAATTCTCGTATGCTGTGAACTGTATGGCGGACATTCAGTAGATGAGTTTAAGATCCCAATCAAATACACAAACATGTATACTCAAATAGTGAATTATCATTTATTGAAATAAATGTTTACAATCATAAGGCGATTGCCTTAGGACACTTCTCTCATATCACTAACATGTATACATGATTCAACCTGAAGGTTTCACATCGGTTGATAAAACCAAAGTATGCAAGCTTCGACGATCCATATATGGACTGAAGCAAGCATCCAGGAGCTGGAACATCCGTTTTGATGAGACAATCAAAGAGTTTGATTTCTCACAAAATCCTGACGAACCTTGTGTGTACAAGAAGGTTAGTGGGAGTGCAGTCGTATTCCTAGTATTATATGTCGATGACATATTATTTATAGGAAACGATATATCAGTCTTACAGTCAGTTAAAATTTGGTTGTCCAAAACTTTCTCCATGAAAGACCTGGGAGAAGCAACCTATATCCTTGGGATTAGAATCTATAGAGATAGATCAAAACTGTTGCTTGGTCTTTCGCAGTCTACATATATAGACCGAGTGCTAAAAACGTTTAGCATGTCGGAATCCAAGAAAGGTTACCTTCCCATCAGGCATGGGATCAACCTTTCAAAGTCTATGTGTCCGCGCACAAAAGACGAGAGGATTTGCATGAATAAGATCCCTTATGCATCCGCGATAGGATCTATCATGTATGCTATGTTATGTACTAGGCCCGATGTATCGTATGCTCTGAGCGTCACGAGCAGATACCAGTCTGATCCAGGAATGGATCATTGGGCGGCTGTCAAGACAATCCTTAAGTACTTAAGAAGAACTAAGGATGTGTTCCTAATATATGGAGAAGGAGATATACGTGGGTATACTGATGCCAGTTTACAGACAGATAAGGATGACTCCAAATCTCAGTCTGGATACGTATTTACTTTGAATGGAGGCGCAATAAGTTGGAAGAGTTCCAAACAAGACACCGTAGCGGATTCTACCACGGAAGCAGTCTGGATCTAGAAGTTTGTCTCAATACTTGGTGAGGTTCCAACCATTGATGAAGCAGTACCGGTTTATTACTACAACAATGGAGCTATTGCACAAGCAAAGGAACCAAGATCTCATCAGCGATCCAAGCACGTGCTTCGCCGCTATCATCTGATCAGAGAGATTATAAGTAGGAATGATATACAAATTGAGAAAATTCCCACTGAAAGGAATTTAGCGGATCCTTTAACTAAGGCCTTGCCTCAAAGTAAGTTTGAGGGAAATGTTAAAGCCTGTGGTATTGGATACCGTAGCGATTAGCATTAGGCCAAGTGGGAGTTTGTTAGTAATATGAGAGAAGTGTCCTAAGGCAATCGCCTTATGATTGTAAACATTTATTTTAATAAATGAATATTCACTATTTGAGTATGCATGTCTGTGTATTTGATTGGGATCTTAAACTCATTTATTGAATGTCCACAATACAATTCACAGCATGAGAGAATTTGTGATGAATTCACAAATAGTGATTATCTCTACATGTGCAATTGTAAAGTATTGAAATTGTCCCTGGTCGATGAATCGATAAATAAGGACACTATCAATTCTGTTGAGACTAGCATGGGTTATTCTCTAATCAGCTGATTCTCACTGGCTGGTGACATTGGAATGTCCAGAGATAAACATGAATGCTAGTTAAGGGAACTAGTCATTGGAGTGACTGGCTGTAAAACTTCACATGGTAGTCTACACATAGAAATGTCAGTGAAGTTCTTACTGCGGCTTAAGTGCGATGTTCCTTTGACTTGCAATGTTCAAGTCATCTTGGTCATAGAGACTTATACTTTGACATCTTAAGCAAGCATCTCCAAGGAGGTGTGGACCCAGGATGATCGGGTATAAGCCGAAGTGCCCGAAGATGTTTGAACAGCCTACAAAGGATTCACCACTCCTTGCGAGGAGATGTATACCCAGGCCTATCGTCGGATTGTTACTCAAAGCCTCTGGCCAGAGCATATCATGTTTAGAGTGAGAGTCTCTAAAATACATGAGAGTAATTAGAAATCCAAAGGACGAGTAAGACATTACTTGGGTTAGGTGTGACGTAGTCAGCCTAGTGAGGACTGACACACATAGACCGTGTCCTGAACCAAGTGGGTATAAGATGGTGAAGGGAATGGGGCACGATTCATTAGAGCTGCTGAAGGGTTTCAGAATTATTTCTGAGGTCATCCGTTGATCTTTCGATTAATTGGGGGTCATGATGTACTACTAGGTGCCACTCATGATCGTTCTATAATTGGTTGATTATAGACGGGCAACATAAATCGAAAGCCTATTTAGTCACACGCACTACGAGTAATCCGAGGGATTTAAAACGAGTTGAAAATTGTATTTTCTGATCAAGAGAGATAAGGCGAATCTGAATTTATCAGAGCCGCATCGGAAGCTTAAAATGGCTATGTCTTTTGAAGACTTAATGGACGAATTAAATGAGTTTAATTCGTGAGGAAGAGGCATTGGTTTGGCCGGCCAAAGAGGGTCCCCACCCTCTTTGGTTTGGCCGGCCACAATAAAAAGGGAAACCAAATTGTTTGGTTTAAATTATAGAATAAATCAAGCGTGATTTGTTTTATAAAATTATAGATAAAGAAATTTATATAATGAAATTTATATAGAAATTTATTCTTTTTATGGAAATTAAAATGAACCATGGATTGGTTTATTTTATTTTATAAAATCAATTATGAATTATTTTTTCCATGATAAGAAAAATTTATATATTAAATTTCTTGTAAAATTTTATTCCATAATAAAAGGGGAGACATGGTTGTTTTTATTATAAATTAAGTTATTATAAAAACTTGGCATAACAGAATAATTCATAGAAAAATTTATAAGATAAATTTCTTATGAAAAATTTATTCCGTTAAAAAGGAGACTTGACCATAAAGAGGCTACTATATAAAGGTGCATAGGCAAGGCTTAGAAATCAATTCAAGTAATCAAGGATTCTTGCCTAGCCTCTTTTCCTCTCCTTCTCTCCCTCTCCCTCCTCAAGTGGGCGCCGGCCCTGGAGAGCTCCTCTAGGGTTGCCATGAGCCACCTCCACCAAGAAGAAGCCGAAGAAGAAGAAGAAGCGGACGCAACTCCTTCCTTCCTCCTGGAATCCGGATTCCGTTCTTCGTTTGGTGGTTAGCTTTCATCTCTCTCTCTTGATATTCTTGTCGTGCCTTTGGAGTATCTAGTAGTTTTTGTCGGCACGAAACTCGTGGCTTTGCGAAGTTATCCCGAAGAGAACTCGGCGTGGACGCGAATAGAGGCAGAGCTTCCAAGGGACGCTATGGTTGGATCTCGTCCCTTACTTCGAGTTACGCGAGGTATTAAGTAAATTAGTTTATTTTCTGTAAAATTTTAATTTATGATCATGCCTACACAATATAAGGTTGCATGCTAGATACGTGGTTGAAATAATTTGAGAAATTATTTATGCTAAACCTTCCGCTGCATGTAATTAAGTTTTAAAATTACGAACCCGTATCCATGTCAACATGCACCCGGTCCCAACACAAAGTAGGGTCAATTGTTCCTCTCCTAAACTCCTTAGACACTAGAAATGAAGAAAGTCTTTCATACCAAGCCCGGGGAGCTTGTTTCAATCCATATAAGGCTTTTCTCAACTTGTAAACGTGTCTTGGATAATTAGGGTCCTCAATCCCGGGGGGTTGTTCTACATAGACCTCTTCCTTAATGATCCCATTAAGGAATTTGTCAACTTCACATCCATTTGGTGAAGTGTGAAACCCATGTGAGCGGCATAGGCTAGTAGAATTCTAATAGATTCTAATCTAGCCACGGGGGCATAAGTCTCATCATAGTCTAATCCCTCAACTTGGTTAAATCCCTTAGCTACCAATCTAGACTTGTTCCTAGTGATTTTGTCTTGGTCATCTAGTTTGTTCCTAAAGACTCATCTTGTGGTTACAATGGTGCAATCATTGGGCCTAGGAACCAACTTCCAAACCTCACTTCTCTCAAATTGATTTAGCTCTTCTTGCATAGCTAAGACCCAATCTACATCTCCCAATGCTTCATCAATAGACTTAGGTTTTAATTGAGAGATTAAGGCTATTTGACTAGTTTGGTCTCTAAAATAGGACCTAGTCTTTACTCCTTGAGTGACCTTGGTCAATTGGGTGATCTTGATGATGTCTCAAGGGCCTAGAGTTTGTGGGTTCATTGACTACTTCTTCCTCATCCTCTAGGGTACTCCGTACTCCCCCTTGATCATTGCCCTCCAAATGTAGGTCTTGGATTCTTTGGGCAAGGGGTTGGACTTCTTCCATATCCTTATCAATTGAGGCTTTTCTAGGGTAGGTACTTGTCGATTCATCAAAGTTAACATTTGAGGACTCCTCAATCACTTTTGTCGTTTTGTTGTAAACTCTATAACCCCTACTAGTTGATGAATAACCAACTAGAATTCTCTCATCAGCTTTTGACTCAAACTTCCTTAGGTCATCTTTGGTATTTAAAATATAGACTTTACATCCAAAGACCCTAAAGTAGTGGACTTGCGGAACTCTCTCATTCCATAATTCAAAGGGTGTTTTTCCTAGGAACCTATGTACCAAAACCCGGTTTTGAATGTAACAAGCGGTGTTAACCGCTTCGGCCCAAAAGTAGCTAGGAAGGGAATATGCATTAAGCATAGTCCTAGTAGCTTCTTGTAGGGCTGTGTTTCTCCTCTCAACTACCATATTTTGTTGAGAAGTCCTTGGGCATGAAAATTCATACTTATATCCATTTTCTACACAAAATTGTGAGAAACTTGAATTTTGGAACTCCCCACCGTGGTCACTCCTAATTCGGTTAATTTTGAGGTATTTTTCATTCTCTACCCTTTTACTAAATCCTATAAAGATTTCTAAGGTATCGTCCTTATGTTTCATAAAAAAACCCATGTGAACCTAGAAAAATCATCTACTATAACTAAACAATATTTACTCCCCACTAGTGAGGGAATACTATGGCAATCAAACAAATCAATGTGTAAAAGCTCTAATGGTAAAGTAGTAGTGGTTAGGATTTTACTTTTGTATGATGATTTTGATTGCTTACCCTCTTGGCATGCATCACACAATTTGGTCTTCTCATACTTGATCATAGGTAGTTCCTTCACCGATTCTTCCTTGGTCACTCTTGCAATGCTTCTCATGTTGACATGTCCAAGCCTCCGGTGCCACAACCACCCTTCTTCTTCTTTAGACCTGAAACACTTAGCCAAATTGTTAGTAGCATAAGCAAGATCAAGATAATACAAGTTGGCCTCTCTACACCCTTCTAATATGACATTATTTGACTCATTATGTTTAATTAGGCACTTCCTATCATGGAATTCAACTCTAAAGCCCGCATCACATAACTGACTCACACTAAGTATGTTAAACTTCATGTCTTTAATTAAAAGTACCTTATGTATGGAAATTGTAGGAGATACCTCAATGGTGACCCTACCAATAATTCTCTATTTTTCACTATTTCCAAAGGAGACCGTCCCTTCTCTTAAGTAGCTAATAGTAGTGAACTTGCTCACATCTCCGGTCATATGTCTTGAGCATCCACTATCTACTATCCACATGGTTGAGGCCTCCTTCACCTTCACCTATACCATATGGAAAACATACTCTTTTGGTACCCAAATTTTTTATCCACAAGCATCATTTAAAAATCTTTTAGGTACCCATGCCCTCTTGGTGTTTCCCTTAGCCCCTTGTCTCCTAGATGCACCAATCCTACCCATGAGTGAGACAAAGGTCACTTCCTTTGTCTTTGGCCTATATCCTAATCCGGCCTTATTATAAACGACTCTTTGACTATTTATTATCATATCTAAGTTACTAGACCCCACTTGAAATTTCCTAAGTGCCTTTGTGAAGTCCTCTACCTTTTTCTTTAGTTCCCTATTTTCAGTTTCAAAATATGAATCATGTGATGTAAGAGAACAAGCATGTAAGTCTTCCTTAAGTTTTGTAGACTTTACTCTAAGCATGGCAATTTCCTATTTTAGCTCCTTAATCTTACTTCTAGCCTTAGCTAAATCCATGTTAGTGGTAGAAATAATTTTAACTAAACTAGAGGAGGGTAAGTGGTATACCTCACTTACCGATGCTTCTGACTCAGATGATGATGAAGAAGTGCTCTCATCTTCACTGCTCGAGCTTCTTTCATCATCTGATGATTCTGAGTGGTTCATTGTCATAAGAGCAAAATATGAAACTTGCTCTTCCTCCTCCTCCGAGGATGATGGATCATCCCAGGTCGCCTTGAGGTTGGTGGCACTCTTTTCCTTTCCCTTCAACCTCTTCTTGTCACCTTTCTTCTTCTCCTCCTTCTTTTCATCTCTTCTCTTTAGTTGAGGGCACTCATTCTTCATGTGTTCCTCTTGGTGGCAGTTGTAGCAGATGATGCCCTTGGCCTTACCCTTGCCTTTGGACCCTTTTCTAGCATAAGATTTGTTAGAAAAACTTTTGAAGGCCTTACGCATTTTCCTTACCATGAAAGCCTTTTGGTCGCTATCCAAGGAGGCGCTGGATTCCTCTGAGTCGGATGAGGAGGAGTAAACCACCTTCTTCTTCTCCTTCCTCTTCTTCTTCTCTTTTTCTGCAATAAAGGCTATACCTTTCTCTTTGGCCAAAACATTAGCTTGCTCGTGCAGTTCAAATTCACAGAATAGATCATCTAATTTAACTATGGACAAATCCATTGATACTTTGTAGACATTAACAATGGATTCCCACAAAGTTGTTCTTGGGAAGGCATGTAGGACGTACCTGACGAGATCTTGGTTCTCGATCTTTTCTCTAATCACATGGAGTTCGTTGATGACCTCCTTCACCCTTCCATGCAGCTGGTTGACAGTCCCGTTGCTCTTCATGGACAGGGATTGGAGTTGGGCCACAAGCAAGTCTTTCTTTGCTCTTTTGGACTCGTTTGACCCTTCGTTCAGTTCCACCAGTTTGCCCCACAATTCGTTGGCGCTCTTGAATGACCCCACCTTGTTGAGTTGCTCCTTTGAGAGCCCGCACTGAAGTGTGGTGGTGGCCATGGCATTGGACTGCGCCCTCTTCATGACCTCTTTCGACCAGGATCTCATGGGTGTTGGTTCTCCTCTTTCATCGACAGGTGCATCGAATCCATCTGCAATATTGATCTAGTTTTCAATATCATTCATAAGCTAGTACTGCATCCTACCTTTCCAGTACGCGAAGTCATTCCCGTCGAAGAAGGGTGGTCGTGCATTATTGTATCCCTCTTGAAACGCCATTTAACTTTGCTCTGGTTGACGGTGAGTTCTTCCGAAATGAACTGGCTCTGATACCAACTGATAGATCGAATAGCGTGCTAGAGGGGGGGGGTGAATAGCACTTCTTTTTCGTCGTTTTCTCTACAAGATTGTTAGCGCAGCGAAATATACAATAAAAACAATCAAACAAATACTAACCAATGCTAACACGGAAGATTTACTTGGTATCCACCCCGGACGGGTGACTAATCCAAGAATCCGTCGGTGGATCACGCCCCGGATAACCTCCGGCTAACTCTGTCGCTCCTTGTGGGTGGAGAAACCTCGCCACAACACTTCGGGCGCTATCTGAGCACATGAGACTACTAACTCACTTTACCCAAGCGAATTTCGTCAAAAATCTCTGCCACCATGTAGTCCTCTTTAAATAGGACTCGGGCTGAAACCCTCGCCACCAGTCGACAGCCAATTTATCAGTCGACTGGTCTAGCCTTAATTGCTAGCCAACGGCTAGCTCAACGGCTATATTTCGGGGATACTAGTCGGCTGCCATTTTACCAGTCGACTGGTCCAACCCCGAAATCATTCTGTGAGTTTTACTAGTTGACTGCCTCCCAGGCAGTCGACTGCCCCACTCACACACCTAGGGTTTCCCTTCCCGAGTACACTTCTCTCAGTACTCAGACCCTAGGATTTTCCCGAGTACAATCACACAACACTCGTACCCTCACGACTCGACTGACTCCTCATCCGCAGCCTCGACTATTGCCTTCGCGCCCTCTTCATCTTCGGCTCCCGTCCCTCGAATGCACGCAAACCTCCAGCTTGCCTCCATGCCATCCTTCATGCATGCCTCGAAGTCTGCACCCATCAGCTCATCGTCCCTACTCTCCAAGGTTCCTCGGGTGCACACAAGCCTCCAGCTTGTCTCCATGCCACCCTTCACCATACCAAGGCCGTCCAGCCAAGTCCATATGTGTAACCTGTACATCCTGCACACTCAACATACACATATGAGAACACATGGGAAACCTAACTTAAACCCTTTGTTCAAACATCAAAACTCTTGGTCACTCCGGACCACAGATTGCCTAAACAAAATGGGCAATTGGAGTATTCTGAAATCAGTTCCATTACTGTGAAGCTGCTGAAGAACTATTGTTGTTTGCCACTGTTGTAAAGTTATAAAGTGCACAAATTCAATTGCAAATGCTATGGAATTGTTGATGTTGTGTAGTAATTCTATTTGGCCTCCTATCTACAACAAATGAATTCATTTCCCAGTAATTAAGGGATAGGCACTAGCTGCGAATGAGGGAAAAACAAATTCAGGAACTGTTACGGAATAAGAGAAGATTAATGATCTGTAGTGTATTAATTTGGAACTGTTTATGCCAAGTTGGAGTTGGAATTTCTGAACAGTTACTTTATAAGCGAAACATTTAAATTCTCCACTACCATTTGGCTATTGCTAAATTAAAAGTTGCATAAGTCATTTCATAGAAGCAATTCATTTAAATGTGAGCTGTAATTGTTGGAGACTGCTGAATCTTGGAAGTGCAAAATTAATTGGATATTAGAAAACCTCCTACAAAGCAATATTTAGCATCTCTTCCATAATGTTTCGGGGCACAATTCAACTATAGTTGAGAACTAGAATGCTGAAATTAAAGAAGTTTAAATTTGAAATAGCTACAGGAAACAAAAAGCAAAAGAAGAGCATCAAGTCTAGGGATAATGTGCCAAGGGTCTTCTATGGTTATCAAATTCAAGGAGAGATTGTCTTTATCTATTAATCTTTTGCTACTAAATGCTAGCCCAAAATCAAAACTGAAAATATGCAGCTGGATTTGCATAGGTTGCACAAAAATGCTAATAAACAGTTTCAGAAATTGTAAAGTGGTTTGCCAAAAGAATTGAAACTAAGATGGATTGGTTGTGTTTGCTTTCTGTAATGTAAAAAATTGGGCATCAAGTCAGTTAACTAAGAGAAGTATTGCTTTTAGAGGAAAGGAAATGGGTGAAATCTGACAAAAGGGCAGTGGCTAGAAAACAAACAGAGAACTAACAATGAGAGTATGCCAATTTGAAATCTGATTTTCTGATCAGGAAATAATTGAACCTAAACTGTGATAGATTGCCTACAATTCGAAATGTCTTACAAGGATCAATTTTCAAAGATTTGAACTGAAATTCAAAAGAAGAACAAAAAAATTGGCACATGGATAGAAATTAAGACAAATTACAGAAGTCTTAAAAGGAAAGCAAGAATGTGTCAAAGAATAAGAATTCAAAACAGTATACACAGCTTTGTGCTGGAAATGAGTAGTCAAATGTTGCAATCAGAGCTCAAGTGGAACCTTTGGAAAAGTACAACTCTTGATATTGCATTCTTCATAGTTGGGTCAGAGAGGAAAGGTAATTGGGAACCACAGAATCTGCCAGTTGTTGCAGAATTATGGAAATGTAAGGATCACAGAGATATTGCAGAGTGATAAGAGGTTCAGAAAATGCATAATAGGGAGTATGGCAAAATGTATCAATTGGCATTCTATTGTGTCCATATCTTCCACCATCACCTTAAGTTATTCTTTTCCTTATTTCTTTTCTAACACCTCAATTCTCACTTGATATAGCTCATGATTTCCTTGCAAAATCTAAATAAGCCTTTGTAAGTGTGAATTCTATATCAAGGATAGTGGTGGAGAGTAGAAGACAAGCAAGCATATGGTAGTGCATAAAATATGAGTAGTTGAGTGGGCTCCATTTTTACCATGAATTAGAAATTAGATTGAGAGCCACTAAAAATTTCCTTAGTTAACCAAGAACAAGAATCTAGTCCATGAATGCTTGGGTTAAAAAAAACTTGACAATCCTAGGTAGCTTGCTTTCATTGTCTTCGAAGTATGATTGAGAATGGCTTTAGAAGGGGGGGGGGGGGGGGGGGGGGGGGGGGGGGGGGGACAATATTAGTTGTTTCTTAGTTTTGCTTACTTGCACAAGACATGCAAGAATAAGTGTGGGGGATTTGAAAAGTTAGTATTTGATACACTCTTATGAGTTAATAAGTGTGGGGGATTTGGTGTATTTTATGTAATTACATAGTCAATGCTACATTCTTTATCATGTTTACAATTGAAGGTTGTTTTAAAGCTTAAATATAATTTTTTTTTTCAATTTATTACATTAATCTTCACAATTTGAAATTGGTTTTGTAGGGATATTTGAGTTGGTTCGAATTGACACGTGAACAAGGTTAAGCAAGTGGTGTCACTCAACAAGGAAGAGGGCTCAACAAATTCCTAAGCCTAACCGACCCTAACCCAAATCAAATCCAAGTTACAACCATGCCTAACCCAAGTCAAACCTGTTAAATCCGACACTTAATCCGCTCCGATAAATTTTTCGGAAAAGGGTCCTAGGGTTTTCGGGCTCTTAGATGAAGTTTCGGAAATTCAAATGGTTAAAACTAAACATTTTTAAAGGCCTGGATACGATAGCACGGAATTAAGAGGGGTTATGTGTGAAAACCCCGGAGATAGGGGTCTAATAGTGGGTAATCAAACTAAAGGATGGTTTAATCACATATAAACTGGAAATTTGGGTTGGAGTCCAAATTTAGGGAAGGTCAAGGGCTAAAATGCAAGTTTTGCCCTAATAAGTCTTCCTTCTCTTGTTTCTTTGCCCGCAACACAGCATCACTCAAACCTTTTTCTTTCTCTTCTCTTCCGCCGACCACCCCCCTTCTTCCTCTCTTTTGATCGAGCGATGCAACGCAACCATATCATCAGATTTGAGGATCCCCGACGTTCGATCGCGAGCCCGTCACTCCCCTGCCTTCTTCATTCCCTTCTCCACGCATGGTAGAGCTGCGACGCCAGGCGTCGGTCCATGGGGGGTCTCGGCGTCAGGTACTCACTAAAGGCGGAAGGTGGCTGAGGGAGTGAGGAGGAATCATTGGGGAGGAGTTGCTCTGGAAGCCCTCGTGTGATTGCCGATTGTCGAATCCAGAGCAGGGGAGTTCTGCCGACACCCAATTTAGGTAAGGAGATCATCTCAAGCTTGCAGTGGCTAGCTTAACTGTTGTAGAATCCTTTCCATTTTTTCTTCTGGTTTCGAATTGAAATTTGTGATCTGTTTTGGGATGCTCTTCGGTATCTTTGAGATCTGGTTTATTTGGAATTGTTTTTGGATGAGTTTGTCCAGAAAATTAAGTGCTAGGTTTTGATTTAGAATCTCTATTTAGATTGGTTGTTGTGTTGGATTTAGAATTGTGTTTACTATTGGATTTAAGCCACTGCTGTGCGTGGGTTTTGGTTGTGGTCAGATTGGGGTTCTTGTGGTAAATTCATGCGAATGAATGCTAGATCTTGTGTTTGAATTGATTTTTTATCCCTACTGTGAGGTTTGATCTTGGGTGGTAACATAACTCTTGGAGTTTCGGGTAAATCAGTAAACCCGTGTGGTATTTGATGAGGAGTTGCAAGTTTTGGAAAGAGTCACATTACAGAGATGAAGTTGGTTTGAATCGAATTGGGAAATTTTGGATCAATTCTATGTTTGGCAGTGTTATTCATGGATTTGTGCTTAATTGGAATTTTCCTTTAACTTTAGTAATGTCTACATGGTTGGACTTCTGAGGATTGGTTAATTGTGGTGTTATTCACCGGGAATCCGGGATTTGATCAGATCTATTCTAGTATTTTACTTGGATAATGTTCAGTTGGGTTGATGAATTTTGTTGAAGATCGAAGGATGTTTGTGGACGATTGGTTGAGTTTAGGTCAATTTGGTCGTGGGTACCCTTGTAAATGAATGGTGTTTGGTTAATGTTGTGAGGATTAGGTTGACCTCTTGTAACAGGATAGTGGTAGGATTAAAACATAATTTCAGTAATTAGGCTGAACTGAATACAATTGGGTAACTAAGAGTTAATCATTTAATTAAGTTTAGTTAAATGATTATGATGATTAGGATAGCTACCTGAATATATTAATAGTTGATTTGTCGTTTGATACAGGGCACTGACCGGAATGATTTGTGCTGAGTATTGGACGAGAGTTCTCTTTTGATACGAGAATCTCCATTTTAAGGCGGGTACTTCTTGTTTGTATTCTATAGATCCACTTTACCTTTTATGCATGACTACTTATGTTTATTACAGTAGGTTTATTTACCTTAAATCAGTTACCGTTTGTTATCCTGCTTAATACTTATTGCTTGATCTTTGAGATGATCAAAATTCCTATCTATACGGTCTCTATATTTGGTATCTGACTCTGTATAGTATTCATGTATGCATGTGTATGTAGATATAGTGGCATGTCACTTGATATCTGCATTGGTTGATATTATGCCTGTGATCGACCTTTGCATGTTAGGTTGAGTTATGAATGATGACCGGGAGGTGTTGCATGTGTTAGAGTCATGCACCATCCCTGCACTATTGCATGCCAGCGATCATCGGATCTCTTGTGGTCCGAGCTCGTCGTCCGACACATGATATGCACACACGACCACTCATAAGTTAGTGGATACCGTTAGGTGTGTGCATTAACTCTGTACTGTTCCGCTCGGTCGCTCATGGTAGTGGTTTCGGAGCATGGTAGCAGGCAGGGATCTCTTCTCTTTCCATAGACCAGAGGAGATGAGAGCGACACTCCCTCATATATAGATGGGGTAAGGGATGGTCCCCTACCAGCATCCTGTCCACTCGGTCACTCAGGAGTAGTGATGGCAGAGTGTGTACAGTGTCACAACCCTACCCACTCGGCCGACACATTATCGCAAGTCTCGATGGCTTGACTGGCGTCAGGGGTGACCATGTCATTGCATCATATACATATGATGCATTGTGCATTTTGATTGTGATTGCTATATTTATTTGCTGCACTTGTTTGACATGCACGTATAGGATACACTTATGTGTGGTTTGATGACCTTGCAGATCATGTGGTACGAGTCTTTTATGATCAGGATAGATTGATTTCTGGTATGTACAGTTAGTTGTTACTTTCAGTTATGCATATTCTGATATTCTTGTTGAGACTGTATCATGTTGTTTACGTATAGCTATTTCAGCTATTTCTGTTGAGTCATGCATATCTTTCTATATACCCACGGAATCCATTTGGACTCACCACCCGTCACAATTCTTTTGTTTTTAGGTTGATAGCTCACCGGAGGAGCCCAATTGCCGGTCCCGGGTCCCTACGACTCCATAGGATGGGTGCTTCCACTGTGTTTTGTTTCGTTTTATAGCTTAGTCTATATGTTGTATTCATTATGATACCGTGGACATGTATTTGATTTATTCGTGCGGTATTGTATTTTGAGTCCTTTGTCGGACTTTTGTGATGTGGTTTTGCTGCGCGCCTGCCTTGGGAGCAACTCAAGTGAGTATTACGGATTTTAGTATTGCGATATTTTCATTTTTCATATATTATATATCTGTTTTGAGGCCTGAGGTTGAATTATAAACTGTGTGTTGTATGTATGTGTAAATTGTCCGTTGGACAGTTGAGATGTTGCCTGATTTTATATTGGATTAGCAGCTCCATTGGTCTCGGGGCGTAACAAAACCACCCTTACAGAATCCCTAATTCCATTTGAACCTAAACCCAATTCCCAAAATAATCCCGGTTCAGTGGGTTCACATAAAAACCCAAAAAATTGGTTGAACAATGGTTGGCACTACTGTTCATCATTTTCTTCTTCCTTCGCAAGCCCGATCCCATGTTCTCCTCTCCTTCCAAGCTCCAGAATGATTGAGGAAGCTCCAAGACATCATCTGCATGACATTAGGCAGCTGGATCTGTGTCTAGAGTTTTGGCGCTGAATTTACTAAAGCTCTATTCTGCTGTAGGTTTTCTACCAATTCTGCTTGAACGGCTACTACAATAGCTTTGGATAGCAATTCACTCATCTCCAACCATCCAAGGGGTTCTCTGGTGGGTCCCGATTCCATCAGATCATCTTCACATCCATTCGCAACAATTTAGAGCTAAGTTTTCAGATTGCAACAGAAATCTGATTTAATTCTGAATTCATGCTTGAAAGAGGGATTCTCGATTGATGATTCTCAGATTTGGATAGATTCAAGTGTAGATGATATCTTAATCTTCTTCATTGATTTCCAAGATTGAGGGTTTCGATTTCAGTTCGTGTGTGACGGCAAAAAGTGAAGATTGCATTGGTTAGGATGAACTTGAGCTTGGATAGTGTAGTTTAGCTTTAATTCTGCAATTTACTTTCATATACTGTGTATCGAAACTTAATTTGCCGCACTTTAGCTAATAGATCAGTCTTGATGCAATTGAGTTTTTAGTTGATCGGTTTATGCAATATTCAGTTCATTTTCCATCAATTTCAAATCATGCATTGTTAATTTCTTGTCAATAGATTTAAGTCTTAGTTCAATGTCTATTTTAATCACCTAGTTTTCTTGGGTCTAGTTTTCAATTCGTTAAGTAATTAGCAAACTAGTCTTTGAATGCACCATAGTTAAGATTTTCGAGAATGGTTTTAATTTGAATGCAATTTAGGTTTATTTCCTATTTAGCTTAGCTTTAGATCATTGAAAGTTCCTTAGAGTAATTGAATTTTAATTTGTATGTTAGGATATTATTTTATTTTATTTTAATCAAAACCAAACACCCCATTTTATATTGAAAATCCTAAAATGATTCCTAAGTCTAAGTCAAGAAAATTTATTGTTGTCTCTTGTTAAAAATGACTTGAGGCCCCTATTCTACATCCTTTATTTTGAGAGCTGAGAGTTTTCAACATTTAATTAATTTGAGGCTCAACCATGACACTAGTTTAGGGTCATCACTACGTCACGCGAGAAATTCAGGAGAGCATATCCGGAAATCATGTAGGGGTCAGGACCCTAGCTCGCAATGTTCTCCTGACAGGATACTTTTGGTCGACATTACAAGATGACTCGGCATGCCTTGTATCTGCTTGTATCCCTTGTCAGAAGCATCAGAATCTACCTCGTCGCCCTGCCATATTCCTGAGAACCTCCACTATAGCGTGCCCCTTCGACCAGTGGGGGATGAATATTGTGGGATCTTTCTCCCAAGGTTCACGTAAAACAAATTCCTGTTAGTAGCTATCAACTATTTCTCTATGTGGGTCGACGTTGTTCCTCTAGCTTGTATCACGGAGGAGGAGGCCATCAAATTCTTATGGTAAAATATTGTTTGCCGGTTTGGAATCCCATACAATCTCATATTGGACAATGGCTGACAATCCCAAGGTCACCACCTTACGCAATGGTGTGACAAACTCGGCATATAACAGACATTCACCTCTGTCGCCTACCCCTAGAGTAATGGGCAGATTAAGGTGGTAAACAGAGAAATCGTCTGAGGAATAAAAATCTAATTAGATCATGTCCAAGATAACTGGATAGAAGAACTCCTGAGTATCCTGTGGAGTATCGGACCACTCTCTAGGAAAGTAATCAGATGACATCATTCCACCTAGTCTATGGAGGAGAAGCGGTAGTCCTAGTAGAAATCAAGGATAACCCAGAAGAACTACCTATGGGGACCAAAATGATCAATTGCACCTGTTAGACCTAGATCTCCAAATAGAACCTCGGGAAAAGGCAACATCCCAACTCATCGCCTATTCGCAGCGAATGCACCTCAACTACAACCGTTATGTCATCCCTTGATCCTTCCAGACGGGGGATCTGATCTAGAAAAAGATCAAACCCACAGGGAAAGTAGGCAAACTAGAACCTTGATGGAAAGGACCCTTTTGGGTCATAGAGAAACTGATGTCAGGAGCATACTACTTGGAGGATGGCAGAGGGAAAAGGTTGGAAAGGCTTTGGAATGCTCATCACTTGAAACCATATATCTCATAACAACCAGGACTACCTCATGATTAGATAACCCTTGTTCTCTCTCCCTTTTTCTTTTTTCGGTTCATTTCTCTGTTTACTCCAAAAAACTACTGTCCTTTTTTCTTATCAGAAAACAAAGAAGGTTCTCTTTCTCTCGGTGACTTTGTCCTTTTCATGGCCCAAACTCCCCCGACTCGAACATAGTTAGGGTCGAGATCCTCGGACGTCGGTAGCAATCTCACCCTCTATGGGTCGAGCATATGTCATATCGTTTGTGTCCTTTTCAGAACCCAAACTCCCCCGACTCGGACATAGTCGGGGTTGAGATCCTCGGGTTGCGGTAGCAATCTCACCCTCTATGGGTCGAGCATATGTCGTATCGCATGCATTCTATTTAGTCCCTAAACTCCCCCTACTCGGACATAGTTGAGGTGGAGATTCTCGAGCTGCGATAGCATCCTCACCCTCTACGGGTTGAGCATATGTCGTATCGTCTAGATCCTTTTCAGGGCCCAAACTCCTCCACTTCGAACATATTCAAGGTCGAGATCCTCGGGCTGCGGTAGAGCCTAAACTCCCCCGACTCGAACATAGTGGGGGTCGAGATCCTCTGGTTGCGGTAGCAATCTCACCCTCCATAGGTCGAGCATATGTCGTATCTCTTGCATCTTTTCAAGGCACAAACTCCCACGACTTGGACATAGTCGGGTTTAAGATCGTCGAGCTGCAGTAGCAACCTCACCCTCTACGGGTCGAGTATATATCATATCGCTTACGCCTTTTTTAGCACCCAAACTCCCCTAACTCGGGCATAATCAAGGTTGAGATCCTCGAACCATAGCTATCGCTCCTTAGTACTCAAAAGACCCACTACAAATAACCTCGGATAAATCCACACCCAGACAGAACCTCGTTCGAAGTGACATACCTTTGCCTATGTCCGCACCAAGCATTTGTCAACTCGGAAACCATAGTAAGATACACCCTCAGAAATACACCTTTTTTCATTCATACTTGTTGGGAAAGATACAGGGGCTACAGAAGGAGAAAAACACAAATAGACGGTGCCAACCTCAGAAGTCTACCACATCCTCGATCGGGAGGTTATCAGTAATCTAGGCCAGGGAGATCTAGGTTCGGGGTTGACCTACTGGAAGGAGACTAGCCTTGAATAGTTGTTGAAGGGTGTCAGCCACGCCGTGCTCCAGCATTCGGAGATGGCGCACCCCTACTAAATTGTAGAATTCCTCTTATGAGAGGAAAACTTTCTTTTGCGCCGCCCAACGGGATGCCTCCCCCGCCTGGTACTCCTGCAGCTCTGCTTCCTTGCACTCCAGCAGCTCCTGATGCACCCGACATGTTAGTAATATGAGAGAAGTATCCTAAGGCAATCGCCTTATGATTGTAATCATTTATTTTAATAAATGAAGATTCACTATTTGAGTATACATGTTAGTGTATTTGATTGAGATCTTAAACTCATTTACTGAATGTCCACAATACAATTCACAGCATGAGAGAATTTGTGATGAATTCACAAATAGTGATTATCTCTACATGTGCAATTGTGAAGTATTGAAATTGTCCCTAGTCGATGAATTGATAAAAACGGACACTATAAATTCTGTTGAGACTAGCATGGGTTATTCTCTAATCAGCTGATTCTCACTGGCCGGTGACATTGGGATGTCCGGAGTTAAACATGAATGCTAGTTAAGGGAACTAGTTCAATGGAGTGACTGGCTGTAAAACTTTATAAGGTAGTCTACATATAGACATGTCAGTGAAGTTTTACTGCAGCTTAAGTGCGATGATCCTTTGACTTGCGGTGTTCAAGTCATCTTGGTCATGGAGACTTATACTTTAACATCTTAAGCAAGCATCTCCAAGGAGGTGTGGACCCAGGATGATTGGGTATAAGCCAAAGTGCTCGAAGATGTTTGAACAGCCTACAAAGGATTCACCACTCCTTGCGAGGAGATGTATACCCAAGGCCTGTCGTCGGATTGTTACTCGAAGCCTCTGGCCAGAGCATGACATGTTTAGAGTATGGATCTCTTAGATACATGAGAGTAATTAGAATCCGTAGGACGAGAAAATGTTACTTGGGCTAGGTGTGACGTAGTCAGCCTAGTGGGGTCTGACACACATAGACCATGTCCTGAACCAAGTGGGTATAAGATGGTGAAGGGAAAAAGGCACGATTCATTATAGCTGCTGAAGGGTTTTAGAATCATTTCTGAGGTCAACCGTTAATCTTTCGATTAATTGGGGATCATGATGTACTACTAGGTGCCACTCATGATCGTTCTATGATTGGTGAATTATAGACGGCCAACATAAATCGAAAGCCTATTTAGTCACACGCACTACGAGTAATCCGAGGGATTTAAAACGAGTTGAAAATTGGATTTTTCGATCAAGAGAGATAAGTCGAATCTAAATTTTTCAGAGACGCATCGGAAGCATAAAATGGCTAAATCTTTTGAAGACTTATTGGACGAATTAAATGAGTTTAATTCATATGGTCTTGGCTTGGGTTTGGCCGGCCAAAGAGGGTCCCCACCCTCTTTGTTTGGCCGGCCACATCAAAAGGGAGAACCAAATTGTTTGGTTCAAATTATAAAATAAACCAAGCGTGGTTTGTTTTATAAAATTATGGATAATATATAAATTTTATAAACCAAGGTTTTGGTTTATTATTTTCATGGAAATTAAAATAAACTTGAATAGTTTATTTTATTTTATAAAATCAATTATGAATTGATTTTCCATGATAAGAAAATTTTATATAATAAATTTCTTATGAAATTTTATTCCATAAAGAAATAGGAGACATGGTTGTTTTTATTATAAATTAAATTATGATAAAAACTTGGCGTGATGGAATAATTCATAGAAAATTTATATGATAAATTTCTTATGAAAATTTATTCCATAAAAAGGAGACATGATGGTTGAGAGGCTACTATATAAAGGAACCAAGGCAAGGCTTGGAAATCAATCCAAGAGATCTAGGTATAAGCCCTCTCTTTCTCTCCTTCTCTCCCTCTCCCTTCTCTAGTGCCGCCGGCCGTAGAGGCCCTTCTTGCCGTGAGCCACAACCACCACCGGCCTCCTTCTCCGGCGTCCAAGCTCCGGCGATCAGCCACCTTTGGCCACTAAGAAGCCGCCGCAAGAAGAAGAAGAAGCGGGCGCAACTCCTTCCTTCTTCTCGGAATTTTGATTCCGTTCTTCGTTTGGTGGTTAGTCTTTCCATCTCTCTCTTGGTATTCTTGTCGTGCCTTTGGAGAATCTAGTAGTTCTTGTCGGCATGAAACTCGTCACTTTGCGAAGTCATCCCGAAGAAAACTCGGCGTGGAAGCGAATAGAGGCGGAGCTTCCAAGGAACGCTACGGTTGGATCTCGTCCCTTTCTTCGAGTTACGCGAGGTAACAAGTAAATTAGTTTACGTTTCTGTAAAATTTTAAATATGTGATCATGTCTACACAACATAAGGTTGCATGCTAGATGTGTGGTTAAATAATTTGAGAAATTATTTATGCTAAATCTTCCGCTGCACGTAATTAAATTTAAAAATTACGAACCCGCATCCATGTCAACATGCACCCGGTCCCAACAGTGGTATCAGAGCCGGTTAGTGTTCGATATAATCATATAATTGTTTTGCAGAAAACTTTGTCATGATCTCAATTTTGGAAAAATTTTCAATTATGGAAACTTTTCAATTATGGTAAATTTTAGATTTAGGAATTTCAAAGTTTGGAAATCCTCATGAAATTTTACAAACTTTTGAAATATCCCTATTTATGAAATTTTATGATAATTGTGAAAGCTTTCCATTTTGGAAACTTTCCAATTTTGGAAATTTTTTATTTTGGAAATTTTTCAATTTTGGAAATACTAAGTTTTCTTTGTACCAGAAACTTACAATTATTCTGAAAATTTTATTTTTGGAAACTTTCCATTTATGGAAAGCTTGCAATTTTGGACACTTTCTTTCGAGAAAGTCTAGACAAATTATGGAATATTAATTAGCATTTAAATTCATAATTGGAAATTAAATTATTTACAAAATTTTTTATTTTGGATTGAGCCTCGGGGAGCCGTCCAATTTAAAGTTAGATGTTATAATTAAATTTCCTAAATTGAATTTAAATTGTCAAACGTTTAATTTGGATTGAGCCTCGGTGAGTCGTCCAAATTAAGTTATTTATTGATATTAATTTTCCATAAATAAAATATATGATCAAATCTTCGAAATTTTTGAGGTGATTCTCAAACGACAATTTTCTTATTTGATTTAAGAGGTGATGCTATTACACATTATTGTCTCCAAAATTAATTAGGAAAATTATTTCTTATAGAGTATATTTCCTTAAATAAGATTTTCATGAAAATAATATGTGGTTGAATTAAGGGAATCTGTCTCTTAATTTAATAAGATTTGATTTAGAGAAATCAAAGTCTTAAAGATATTAGTTCCGAAATTGATCATGACAATTTAGGAAATTGTTTCCCAAAAAAATTCCTTGAATAAAGTATGAAATTGGAATTAGGAAATCCGGTTCCTAATTCAATTAATGAGACTTGATAAATTAAGTCACATACATACTTTATTAAGGAAATCGTTAGTACATGACATAATTATATGTCATGAATGTGCTTAAAAAAAAGGATGAGACCCAAAACCCCTTACAAAATATTAAGGCCAACACCTTCCATTAATATGGTTAGAACCGGAGTTTTATTTCTCGTCTGGGTTGATGGACACATCCATGCCCGGCTTGAACCTCAACATGTTCAAACCATGGAATTAGTTTATGATTAATATAGTTGGAGTCAGAGATTAATCCTTAGTTTTGGTTGTTGGACACATCCAAGCCTGACTAAACGGTTGAATGAGCTCCAACTATATTAAAACTATTTCTTGATTAATGGGTCAGCCTTAAGCTTGGAGCATCGATTTGTTGTGCCACAGCCAAGGTCGATGTAAAGAGAGGTGCAGTTGGGTGCTATGTATATTGTTGCATACTTGTTAAAGAGTTAACAACCCAATGATTTATGCAAACATTCAATTAGTTGATAGCATAAAGTGGTAGTTACATATATGTGATATGTAATCGGTATAATTACCTACCTTCATAGCTAAGAATAACTTGATGGCCACAGCCATGGTTGTTCTTATCTATGGTTGGATATCAACCTATTTGGAGATGATCCTACGATCTCCCGAATTGATAAAAAGGGTTATTCAATTCGAAAAAATAAATAGGATTTAATTAATGTATGCTGATGCATTCTTTATCATTCTTCTCACATAAGCTCAATTTGTATTTCTAGGATAATCACTTGATCATGTCTTCTCTGAATTTGCATTCCATTTTGGACACCAATAAACTGACTGGGCTAAACTTCATAGACTGGCTTAGAAACCTGAGGATAGTCCTCAAGGCAGAAAAACTTGCTTATGTCCTTGAAGAACAACTTCCCAACCGTCCTCCTGAAGATGCAACTCCAGACCAGTTTCCTGAGTTGCTCAACCTGCTGAAGACTGTAGAGCCTTCTGTAAAGCAGGATCAGAAGACGATACTGTTAGTTGGTTCCTCAAAGAAAGGTTCTAAGAGGAAGCCCAAAGAACAAAATAAGGGAAGGAAAAAAAGGACAAAAGGATTGAAAAGGCACCAAAAGGCACTTGCCATCACTGCGGCAAGGAGGGCCACTGGCGAAGAAACTGCAAGGTTTATCTTGAGTCCTTGAAGAGGAAGGCATCCGATGCCCCATCCTCTTCAGGTATCTTCGTTATTGAATGTCACTCTATTTCCTCATACACCTGGGTACTGGATACTGGGTGTAGCTCACATATATGTAATGACATAAAGGGGCTAAGGAATAGAAGAAGACTCGTCAAGGGAGAAGCGAATTTGCGAGTTGGAAATGGAGCAAAGATTGCTGCTGTTTCCATCAGAATATATTTGCTAAAGCTCCTTGCTGGACTTGTCTTAGAATTGGATAATTGTTATTTTGTTCCTTCGTTAATAAAGAACATTGTATCTATTTCATGCTTGAATGAAAAGGGTTACCATTTAACTTTTAGTAACAATTGTTGTTACATAACTTTAAATGGTGTTCTTTATGGGACCGGAACTTTATGCAATGGTATCTACATATTAGATCTATCCGGTGACGTTTTCAATATCGAAGATAGCAACAAACGTGCTCGAATAGATAATCAAATCGACTCATAAACGTGGCATTGTCGTCTTGGCCATGTAAGTAAGAAACGCATGACCAAATTACACCGATGTGGAATTCTAAAATCATTTGAACCCGATTCATTTGATACATGCGAATCATGCTTAAAAGGCAAGATGGCCAAATTACCCTTTTTCGGAAAAGGTAAACTAGTGGGAGAATTGCTTCGTCTAATACATACTGATGTATGTATTGGATCGAGAAATGCAAGAGAGGGGGGGGGGTGAATGTCGCAATTCGTTCGGATTTAAAAGAGCAAGTGCACAGCGGAATAAAATAGAGTAAAACAACGCTAACACGATCGTCTTACTTGGTTCGGAGCCTAGGTCGACTCCTACTCCAAGGCCCACGGTCGTTGACCGTTTTCTGCGGGCAATTCTATAAGTTCGCAAAGTTTACAAATAGATTTTACAATAAGGCAGAATAGTAAACTTTAAATACAGAGCTCTTTGTTACCGACGTCCGGTGTAGATCAAAGTTTCGGAGCAGCAGGACGTCGTCAGCTTGAGTTGGAAGATCTCTGAAGCGTGTCGCGGAAGCAGAAGAGCGCAGAAGCGTCGAAGCAATTGATTTTCTTTGAAGAGGGTCGAGGCCCTCTTTATATAGGGCAGGGGGCGCCCGACATGCTCGGGGCGCCCCCCACGTGGCTGCAGATCCGGCGATGCTCTAGTCAAAGCTGATCTCGTTATCTTCGGGATTGTATTTGACTGGGGCGCCCGACGCGCACGGGGCGCCCGATTGACCGGTCAAACTTTATCACCGAGGCTTCGCGAGGGTGAGCTGCAGCCGCCTTCAGTGGCGTGGCACAGTGGGCGCCCGAGACACGCGGGGCGCCCGACATGCGGGGCGCCCGACACGCGCGGGGCGCCCCCAATTGCGCTGCTGTTGGGGCGTTTACCTCTCTGCTGACTTTGGGCTGACTCTGGGGCGCCCGACACATCCGGGGCGCCCTACTCAGCTACGGCCTCACTCCTTTGAGGCTCTCTGAGCTGCAGAAACACAGTCCTTCGGTCCTGCATCTAGGGTTAGTCCAAAACAGCAAATAATAAGTTAGTTAAAACAGCCTTAGCTGTCTTGGTTCTGACTTTGGATCTCCAAAATGGAGCCCTAGGTCGAACCGACGCCTAATGTTCCCTCGAGGGGAACGCGTCCTCACCTACTCCTCTCGGGAGAGTTTTACCTGGTGCCAACCGGATCCTCCAGTTGGACTTTTGCCCAGCAGTCCTTCGCCAGGTCTTGAGTTACCAAGCTTCCCTTCACTTGGTGCCTAGCAGCCCTTTGCTAGGTCTTTTCTTCTGGCAGTCCTTCGCCAGTGCCTAGCATTCCTTCGCTAGGGCTTTTCCATTCTGGCAGTCCTTCGCCAGTGCCTAGTATTCCTTCACTAGGGCTTTGTCCATTCTGACAGTCCTTCGCCAGTGCCTAGCATTCCTTCGCTAGGGCTTTTCCTGTCTGGCAGTCCTTCGCTAGTGCCTAGCATTCCTTCGCTAGGGCTTTCTTTCCTGGCATTCCTTTACCAGTGCCTAGCAGTCCTTCGCTAGGGCTTTTTCTGCACACTCAGTGAACAACGTTAGATCACAAATAAACTTAACTTTGAATCCTTTGCCAATATCAAAACCAGGTTCGATATGGTGCTTCCTGCACCAACAGTATGTGGACTAATGTCAACTCTTGCACAAGGAGGCTATAGCTACATCATTACCTTTATCGATGATCACTCATGATTCGGGTATGTGTTCTTAATGAAACACAAATCTGAAGCTTTTGAGAAATTCAAAGAATTCAGAAGTGAAGTAGAGAAGCAGCTTGGCAAATGTATTAAGATACTTCGATCCGATTGGGGTGGTGAATACTTGAGTCAAGAGTTTCAAGATTATCTTAGGGACAATAGAATATTATCTCAATGGACTCCACCTTATACACCACAGCATAATGGTGTATCTGAGAGGCGTAATCGAACCTTGATGGACATGGTTAGATCTATGATGTATCATGCAACTCTTCCAAAATCCTTTTGGGGCTATGCGCTTAAGACAACTGTTTACTTGCTAAACAGAGTCCCGACCAAGGTAGTCTCTACTACTCCATATGAGACAAGGAATAGTAAGAAACCTTATTTAACTCACCTTAAAATATGGGGTTGTCCTGCTTATGTGACGCGGACTGTATCAGACAAATTGGATGCTAAGTCTGATAAATGTCTATATATTGGATACCCTAAGGAAACGAAGGGTTACCAATTCTATCATCCCTTGGAGCAAAAAGTGTTTGTTTCAAGGCATGCTGTATTTCTGGAAAAAGAATGTCTTTTACAAGAAAACAGTGGGAGTAATATTGAACTTGAAGAAGTTCAAGAAACTCCAATAGACATTACAGAGACACCTAGTCTAAACCCACAACCGATAACTCATAATGATGAGCTATCAGTTGAACCTAAAACAACACCACTTCTTCGTAGGTCTGATAGGACACGTAATATTCCAGAGAGATACGGATTTCTCATAAGTGAATCGAACGACGTGTTACTCATTAGCGATGACAAACCTATCATTAGCGATGACAAACCTATCAGGGATAAATAGCTTGAAGCCATGAAGTCGGAAATGGATTACATGTACGAAAATTAAGTATGGGACTTGGTTAACCCACCTGAAGGGATTAAGCCCATCGGGTGCAAGTGGGTTTTCAAGAAGAAAACCGACATGGAAGGTAATGTTGTTACCTTTAAGGCTAGATTAGTGGCAAAAGGATATCGTCAGAAATAAGGAATTGATTATGACGAAACCTATTCGCCAATAGCTGTGCTTAAGTCCATTCGGATGCTCCTGGCCATAGCAGCTCATTATGATTATGAGATATGATAAATGGATGTGAAAACAGCTTTCCTTAATGGAAACATGCTTGAGGATGTATACATGATACAACCTGAAGGTTTCACGTCGGTTGATAAAACCAAAGTATGCAAGCTTTGACGATCCATATATGGACTAAAGCAAGCATCCAGGAGCTGGAACATCCGTTTTGATGAGACAATCAAAGAGTTTGATTTCTCACAAAATCCTGACGAACCTTGTGTGTACAAGAAGGTTAGTGGGAGTGCAGTCGTATTCCTAGTGTTATATGTCGATGACATATTACTTATAGGAACGATATATCAGTCTTACAGTTAGTTAAAATTTGGTTGTCCAAAACTTTCTCCATGAAAGACCTGAGAGAAGCAACCTATATCCTTGGGATTAGAATCTATAGAGATAGATCAAAACGATTGCTTGGTCTTTCGCAGTCTACATATATAGACCGAGTACTAAAAACGTTTAGCATGTCGGAATCCAAGAAAGGTTACCTTCCCATCAGGCATGGGATCAACCTTTCAAAGTCTATGTGTCCGCGCACAGAAGACGAGAGGATTTGCATGAATAAGATCCATTATGCATCCGCGATAGGATCTATCATATATGCTATGTTATGTACTAGGCCCGATGTATCGTATGCTCTGAGCGTCACAAGAAGATACCAGTCAAATTCAGGAATGGATCATTGGGCGGCTGTCAAGATAATTCTCAAGTACTTAAGAAGAACTAAGGATGTGTTCCTAATATATGGAGAAGGTGATATGGTAATACGTGGGTATACAGATGCCAGTTTCCAGACAGATAAGGATGACTCCAAATCTCAGTCTGGATACGTATTTATTTTGAATGGAGGCGCAATAAGTTGGAAGAGTTCCAAACAAGACACCATAGCGGATTCTACCACGGAAGCGGAATATATTGCAGCTTCGGAAGCAGCAAAGGAAGCAGTCTAGATCAAGAAGTTTGTCTCAGAACTTGGTGTGGTTCCAACCATTGATGAAGCAATACCGATTTACTGCGACAACAATGGAGCTATTGCACAAGCAAAGGAACCAAGGTCTTATCAGCGATCCAAACATGTGCTTCACCGCTATCATCTAATCAGAGAGATTATAAGTAGGAATGATATACAAATTGAGAAAATTCCCACTGAAAGGAATTTAGCGGATCCTTTAACTATGACCTTGCCTCAAAGCAAATTTGAGGGTCATGTTAGAGCCTGTGGTATTGGATACCGTAGCGATTGACATTTAGCCAAGTGGGAATTTGTTAGTTATATGAGAGAAGTGTCCTAAGGCAATCGCCTTATGATTGTAATCATTTATTTTAATAAATGAAGATTCACTATTTGAGTATACATGTTAGTGTATTTGATTGAGATCTTAAACTCATTTACTGAATGTCCACAATACAATTCACAGTATAAGAGAATTCGTGATGAATTCACAAATAGTGATTATCTCTACATGTGCAATTGTGAAGTATTGAAATTGTCCCTAGTCGATGAATTGATAAAAACAGACACTATCAATTCTGTTGAGACTAGCATGGGTTATTCTCTAATCAGCTGATTCTCACTGACTGGTGACATTGGGATGTCCGGAGATAAACATGAATGCTAGTTAAGGGAACTAGTTCGTTGGAGTGACTGGCTGTAAAACTTCATATGGTAGTCTACATATAGACATGTCAGTGAAGTTTTACTACAGCTTAAGTGCGATGTTCCTTTGACTTGCGGTGTTCAAGTCATCTTGGTTATGGAGACTTATACTTTGACATCTTAAGCAAGCATCTCCAAGGAGGTGTGGACCCAGGATGATTGGGTATAAGCCAAAGTGCCCGAAGATGTTTGAACTGCCTACAAAGGATTCACCACTCCTTGCGAGGAGATGTATACCCAAGGTATGTCGTCGGATTGTTACTCGAAGCCTCTGGCCAGAGCATGACATGTTCAGAGTATGGATCTCTTAGATACATGAGGGTAATTAGAATCCGTAGGACGAGAAAATGTTACTTGGGCTAGGTGTGACGTAGTCAGCCTAGTGGGGACTGACACACATAGACCATGTCCTGAACTAAGTGGGTATAAGATGGTGAAGGAAATGAGGCACGATTCATTATAGCTGCTGAAGGGTTTCAGAATCATTTCTGAGGTCAACCGTTGATCTTTCGATTAATTGGGGATCATGATGTAGTACTAGGTGCCACTCATGATCGTTCTATGATTGGTGAATTATAGACGACCAACATAAATCGAAAGCCTATTTAGTCACACGCACTACGAGTAATCCGAGAGATTTAAAACGAGTTGAAAATTAGATTTTCCGATCAAGAGAGATAAGTCGAATCTGAATTTTTCAGAGACGCATCGGAAGTATAAATTGGCTAAGTCTTTTGAAGACTTATTGGATGAATTAAATGAGTTTAATTCATATGGTATTGGCTTGGGTTTGGCCGGCCAAAGAGGGTCCCCACCCTCTTTGTTTGGCCGGCCACATCAAAAGGGAAAACCAAATTGTTTGGTTCAAATTATAAAATAAACCAAGCGTGGTTTGTTTTATAAAATTATGGATAATATATAAATTTTATAAACCAAGGTTTTGGTTTATTATTTTCATGGAAATTAAAATAAACTTGAATAGTTTATTTTATTTTATAAAATCAATTATGAATTGATTTTCCATGATAAGAAAAATTTATATAATAAATTTCTTATGAAATTTTATTCCATAAAGAAAAGGGAGACATAGTTGTTTTTATTATAAATTAAATTATGATAAAAACTTGGCAAGATGGAATAATTCATAGAAAATTTATATGATAAATTTCTTATGAAAATTTATTCCATAAAAAGGAGACTTGGCGGTTGAGAGGCCACTATATAAAGGAACCAAGGCAAGACTTGGAAATCAATCTAAGAGATCTTGGTATAAGCCCTCTCTCTCTCTCCTTCTCTCCCTCTCCCTTCTCTAGTGCCGCCGGCCCTAGTGGCCCTTGTTGTCGTGAGCCACAACCACCACCGGCTCCGGCGTCCAAGCTCCGGCGATCAGCCACCTTTGGCCACCAAGAATCCGCCGCAAGAAGAAGAAGAAGCGGGCGCAACTCCTTCCTTCTTCCCGGAATCTTGATTCCGTTCTTCGTTTGGTGGTTAGTATTTCCATCTCTCTCTTGGTATTCTTGTCGTGCCTTTGGAGAATCTAGTAGTTCTTGTCGGCACGAAACTCGTGACTTTGCGAAGTCATCCCAAAGAAAACTCGGTGTGGACGCGAATAGAGGCGGAGCTTCCAAGGGACGCTACGGTTGGATCTCGTCCCTTTCTTCGAGTTTCGCGAGGTAACAAGTAAATTAGTTTACGTTTCTGCAAAATTTTAAATATATGATCATGTCTACACAACATAAGGTTGCATGCTAGATGTGTGGTTAAATAATTTGAGAAATTATTTATGCAAAATCTTCCGCTGCACGTAATTAAATTTAAAAATTACGAACCCGCATCTATGTCAACATGCACCCGGTCCCAACACGAGAGCTGTCCGGAGCTCAGGTACAGAAGAATGGAGGATCACCACTTTATCCTATGCCACCTGCATCTCCTCACGAAGGCACTCCATCTCAGTAGACTAAACCTGGCTTGATTCCTCGACCACCCCAGCAGAGGCTTGGAAGGATTGCAACTTGCCCTCTAGCATAGCTAGCGTCACCTCAGAGTCCTCCCGCACCGACTCTAGCTCCTGCAGCCATCTCTCCGTTGCAGACCAATCAAACTCAACCTCTTCCTGAATCGCCTTCAGTTCCACCTCTAAAAGGTGGAACTGTCACTAGTAGGCCCGCATCTCGGCACAAGACGCCTCTCCGGCCGCCTCCAAGGATGCCCATTTCTAGGTCCTCTACTCTAGTTCTACCATCAGGCGCTTGACCTTCTTGCCTTTTTTCTTCCCCTCCACGTCCAAGGATTTGACCTGAGCCATCTAAGAGTCGATCTCGTTCTGGCATTGTATCAGGGTATACTTGATGTCTGAAACTGAGATTTTATTCTCATTATTATTCTTTGAAGATGATTGATATCGACTACACCAGATGTGAGGTCCTCAGATAGGGACTTCAGCTGGGCCACCTCCATCTTCAAGCTGGTGATGGTGACCCGACAGGAAGACAACTACATGGACAAACCAGCCACCTGCTCCCATAGTTCGCGACGGCCGTGAAAGATCTTAGGATAGCTGCAGTAGTAGACCATTAGCTTGGACACATAGTCCAGGCTGGTCTCTATCGACTCCTCAAGTAGGCCCGCATTAGCATGCCCTCAGCTGCTTCCTCATCCTACCACCAGGTGCCCATTGGACCAAGAAAAGTCAAGTCCAGGCGGAAGTCTGAGCTGCTGGGAAAAGGAATAGACTCCTCTTCCGGAAGATACGATGGTGTAGCCACAACTTCCTCTCGAGACCAGCGGAAGAGGGGGAAGTGAAGCCTCTAGACCTGCGACAACTTCTACCGAGGTTGGAGGAAGATCTGGCTGATTCACCCCGAGCAAGTCAACCGGGTACAACCGGGGCCAGTAGCAGCTTTGGCTAAGGCAGGTTTGGTTGGGGCGGGTTAGACCGAGGAAAGACTCTCTGGGGCAAGTCCAAGCGGGGCAAGGGCAGCTCTATGGAGGAGGGACCTGCCAAAGAAGGGGAAAACTCCCCCAACATATCCTTTGTCTCAGGAGGTGGAGACGAAAGACGAATCTGTGGCAGCAAGGCTCCCTCAAGAGCAATGACCTCTGAGGAAGGTAGTAGAACCTCCAAGGACACAATGAGCCAAGAAGCCTCTTGGGTAGAACACATCCTCTTATGGTATATTCGGAGAGGGGAGTGAGACTCTTTTGCGTCTGAATCCTCCTCGGTGGAGAGAGTTCTCGAGGTCGTGGTGGCTGGCGCAGGACTCCTTGTCAGGGGATCTACAGCCTTGATCTCCCGAGTGAGATCGATAATCTCTGCACCACGGACCTCCAGCACAGCCTTGGAGAGCCGAGTCAGTCAATTCAGAGCCGCTTGCAACATAGTCTCAACTACACCAAAGAGAAAAAAAAATACTCAGTCAGATGTTGATATCACCCCTCAACTAAAACAAACTTACCAAAAGAATGCTCCAAGACAGCTGGAATGCGGCTCAGGCCAAAGAGGCGCAACATGCCTTTCACGAGCAAAGAATTACAATCAAAACTCAAGCCTGAGAGCTGGGAGAGAGCCCATATCCTTCATAGAAGGTTGGACCGGCAGCTCCTTCTACCACCAAAGAGGAGCCAACATGCCTTGGGGCAACCAAATATAAAAAAAATTGGGGTCCCCCCCTTATGCGAGGATGGCAAGCCCTTGATCAACCCTTGACCTATCCTAGCCGAGAAATAAAAAAACTCTCTCCTCCATCTGCTTGGGGTAGAAGAAACAATGAATAAAGCGAGGGGAGAGAGGAAGGCGGTATAGATGAAAGAGTATGGTCATCCTGGAAAGAATACGAAAAAATTTGAACCCAATTGGAAAAGGCGAATACGGAAGTACACAGAAACATTGACAACGAACGGATGCACCAGAAAGGGAATGCCACTGGTTAGATGGCTCCTAAAGAAAGTCACACATCCTGGCGATGGTCGATCTAGGTCGTCATTCCCATTAGGCAAAACCAAAAGATGGTCCTCCGACACCTGATAAGTCATGCACAATCTCTCTAGAGAAGCACTTGTAAAACTCGAGTTTACGGTACGATACCATGAAAGAGATGAAAACCCCATAGCCATTTTTTTAGTAGAAACACAAATACACAGATTCGATCAGCGAAGAAGAAGGACTAAAACTTGCTTGCAAACTTGAAATGGGGATGATAGCAGACACAGACCCTCCAGAGAAAACTAAGACAACGACGATCGAAAGGCTTCTTAGTAAAAGACAGATGAGATAAGGGAACCATTATTCCCCGGAGTTATATACCCTAGTGAAACAAAGGAAGACCGTTGGATCCAGGTTCTCCTCCCCATGTTAACGATCACAACCACCTGATCTGAGACAAAAAAACCTACCAACTTTTGTACAATCATTGCGCCTCCGGATGGTGCCTAGTATTCTGACCAGCAATCTTATCACCATTACTAAAACATGACCTCAAAAGGGATAAAGTGTATCTTGAACATAGTAAACAAAGGCAATAGATCACCCATCATTAATGAAGGTGTGGGCAGCTATTAACGAATAAATCCAAACAAAATCCTAAACCTGCATATGCAACACACACGTGCTCGTTCCTCCCTGGTTGCATTCTAAAAGTCGAATCAGTCAAACTCATCAAGCCTCCTTCGACTAGACTAAAGGGGAAGGCTAGTGATGCTGGGGTAGGGTGCGCCAAGCCAGCTGAGAAGGCCACGTCAACCTAGACAGGGACGCTTCACCCGTACATATCACTCCATGTAACAACCCCACCGGGGTTAAGGGACTCGGGGTCAGGCTCCCGACCCGAGCTCCTAACTTGAGCTCAGGAGCCGAACTCTCGACTTGCGAGTACAGCTCTTCAGGTTCACCCCCGAGTTTGGCCCCCAAGTTAGGATTCCTCTTACCCATAAAAACATCACCTCTTGTATTCAACAGGAAGCCTAAGTAATCTCATGCCCTCGAAAAATAGCAATGACTCTAAATAACATGGCCAAAATAATTCCAAAAAACATGACCAACTGAGAAACGCTCATTGTCAACTCATCTAAATACGCCATAAAACTCACCCTTAGCAGAGTATCGTGCGTAAAGTCGACGGAATTATAGGGATAGGTGTCTTCTATTCACCTCCTATAAAAACGTATTCAATCCAAATGGGAGAGTTATGTGCGCAGAAAATCTTAATTCATTCCTATTACGTTTCCTCTTGATCTTCATCTCTAACTTGAGTGTTCGAGTGACTACACCGGAGCCCCTCCGACCGTTTTACTAACTCATGTTTTCCTCTCAGAACTCCCCAGAGGGACCACGTCAGTCTTGTTGGTGCAAGATGCATCAGTGATCTCCTCCTCTAAGTGTTTCAATGTTTGACAATATGTATCCCAGGCATCCGCGGTTCGATCCCCAGCTACGGCGCATTTGCAGGAATTTTTCCTCCAAATGGGGCGTGAACCCTGGGACGCTGGGCTTCTAGACCGCCCACTGCGAGCGCTTCCCGATTTACCCTGGCGGCCGGTGGGAAACTTCCGTGTGGCCAGGCTGGTCACCCGAGGTTGGTTGAAAAAAGCTCGTTAATCTTGTTTGACAATATGCTTAAGTCAGTGATAATTGAACAAGGAAAGGGTGAGTGAAGAAAAGAGTACCAAAGTGAACCAAAGTCCTATTTAAGCTGGGCACTAAGTCCTGGTGAGTAAAGATGGGCACTAAGACCTGGTGAGTGAAGCTGGGCACGAAGACCTGGTGAGTGAAGCTGGGCACTAAGTCTTGGCGAGTGAAACTGGGCAAAAGTCCTGATGAGTGAAGTCGGACATGAAGACCTGGTTCGAGGAATTGGGCACGAAGTTCTGGCCGTGGGTTGGGCACCGAAGTCCTGGACCTAGGGTTTGGGCACAAAGTGTAGGGATCTATAGGTAAAAACATTTAAAATCACAGCGGAAATAAGATCCCTCGAGCGATCCATGCGAATGAAAAAACTCATACAAAGTGATCTACAATTCCTATCTTATAGGAATACCTTTGTCGCGCGCCCTTTGCTTATCCCGCTAGTCCTTTGGTTCGCCAGATTTCTTGCACGTTCAAGTGTCCGTGCCTCTATGCGTATCCACACAAACACGATCTACGCCTCAGACAAGAACCACCTTAGTTGTGCTAGCAACTTGGGATGGTTCACAAAGCACAAGAACCTCCACTAGGGAGTTATGGGCAAGGAGGAAGAAAGAAGAGGAAGAGAGATGCACCCTCTAGCCTATGACAAGGGGGGGGGGGTATTTATACTCATCTAATGAATACCAAGGGTCTATGTCCCTTGATCTCCTCTCATCTTAATGCTAATAAAACCCAATGAATACCAAGCCTCTTGGTATTCCTTGAGACTCTTAATATTCTATTCATCTAATGAATAGAATGTCTCTTAGCCTTCCACTTAAATAATATTTATTAAACCCTTTAATGAATATTATCTATAATTAAGTGGTTGAGTCTAATCTAGATGAGTCTAACTCAAATTAGACTCAATCCCATAATCTAATTGGATTCACTTGAGTCTAACTCAATTAATCCAATTCGAATCAAATCTTAGTCAAACCAAGATCAATTAATCTTCGAAGCATCGTGTCCTTAGTGTGTGACCCAATAGGTTCTCGTAACGTTGGCAATGTGTCTAAACCACTTTAGACACATAAGCAATGAGCGACATTTAGCAATGCATCATTGCTACCCAAGTAACAAGAAAAGTTGAGATCCGACTAAACCTCCGTGACTATGATAATGTATGACCTTGTCCTTCTATCCTCGATATCTAGATTGACCAATGAGACATAGACCATGTCATCCTTAATCAATCTTGTGTTTCTTGACCCCCGAGTAGACTCACTCTAACAAATGAGGTCAATATCTTATATTGACTCATTTGAGCATGGTCATGCGTTTTAGTAGTCCTACTTGATCAAGGGGCCCACAGATATCAGTTCCGTCATATGGGAGGGATAGATCCCATCTACATCACTCACATCCCTCCGCATAATTTATTACATACCCAGTGATCGCCTTTATAGTTCACCCTGTTACGGGTGACGTTTGACGATACAAAAGTACATAACTCCTTATGTAGGGAACCGTAGTGACTTCAGGTCTAAGGACTATTCATACTAATAGTCACATGAGAATGTTTATGATACTCATATGATAATCTATGAAACTTTCTCATGGTGGGTCAATTTAGTACACATTCTTCAATGTATACCCATGTGTCAACTTGATATCACATATCCATGACTTGTGAGCTCAAGTCATCAGTTGACCTACATGTTAGTCTCCATGCATTAATATTATCCTTGAATATTAATACTTGACTAGGAATGGTTTAGAGTAGTGTTCTTTATATCATCTCACTATCGATTCAACCAATCGATACGATGTAGATAAGAACCTACTACCCAATGATATTATTATACTTAGTTATTTGGCACAAATACAAAGTAAGTATAATAACTAATCATGTCTTTATTAATTATAGAATATGATATAAAATGTCCCTAGTCAATCATCACATAATTGGCTATAGGGCTCCTACTAACAATCTCCCACTAGCACTAGTGTCAATCACTGTAATATCTAATACCTAGTGATCTGGTGTGGCCATCATGCTTCATTTGTGCCAAAGCCTTGGTCAAAGGATCTGTGATGTTAGAATCAGTGTGTATTCTGCATATCCTCACATCTTCTCTATCGATGATCTCTCGAATGAGATGGAAGCGTCGTAGTATGTGTTTGGCCCGCTGATGAGAGCGAGGTTCTTTAGCCTGTGCAATAGCCCCATTGTTGTCACAATAGAGGTCTATTGGGTCTGATATGCTATGAACCACACCAAGCTCTGTAATAAATTTTCGAATCCAAACAACCTCTTTTGCTGCATCAGGCACAGCAATATACTCGGCCTCTGTTGTAGAATCTGCGACTGTGTCCTGTTTCAAACTCTTCCAGCTCACAGCACCAGCATTTAAGCAAAATACATACCCTGACTGTGATCTGAAATCATCTCTGTCGGTTTGGAAGCTTGCGTCACTGTAACCCTTTACAGCTAGCTCCTCATTGCCTCCAAATATCAAGAAATATTCTTTCGTCCTTCATAAGTACTTAAGAATATTCTTGACAGCTGTCCAGTGACTTTCACCTGAATCTGACTGGTACCTGCTCGTCATGCTCAAAGCATACGAGACATCTGGACGAGTACAATGCATGGAGTACATGATAGATCCTATAGCGGATGCATAATGAATCTTATCCATGCGGCCTCTCTCCTCCTTAGAAGAGGGATATTGAATCTTCGAAAGACTCACACCATGTGACATCAACAGAAATCCCTTCTTGGTATTTTGTATGGCAAAACAATTAATCACCTTGTCAATATATGTACTTTAACTTAAGCCTGTGCAATAGCCCCAATGTTGTCACAATAGAGGTCTATCGGGTCTACTATGCTAGGAACCACACCAAGTTCTGTAATGAACTTTCGGATCCAAACAGCCTCTTTTGCTGCCTCAGATGCAGCAATATACTCGGCCTCTGTTGTAGAATCTACGACTGTGTCCTGCTTTGAACTCTTCCAGCTCACAGCGCCACCATTCAGGCAAAATACATACCCTGACTACGATCTAAAACCATCTCTGTCTGTTTGGAAGCTTCCGTCACTGTAATCTTTTACAGTTAGCTCCTCATCGCCTCCAAATATTAAGAAATATTCTTTCGTCCTTCGTAAGTACTTAAGAATATTCTTGACAGTTGTCCAGTGACTTTCACCTGGATCTGACTAGTACCTGCTCGTCATGCTCAGAGCATACAAGACATCTAGTCGAGTACAAAGCATGGCGTACATGATAGACCCTATAGCGGATGCATAAGGGATCTGATCCATACGGTCTCTCGCCTCCTTAGAAGAGGGACCTTAAGTCTTCGAAAGACTCACACCATGTGACATTGGCAGAAATCCCTTCTTGGAATTCTGCATGACAAAACGATTAAGCACCTTGTCAATATATGTACTCTGACTTAAGCCAAGCAATCTCTTAGATCTATCTATATAGATCTTGCTACCTAGGATATAGGCTGCTTCACCTAAGTCGTTCATTGAGAAACAATTCCCTAGCCACGTCTTCATAGACTGTAGTGAAGGGATATCATTCCCAATGAGGAGTATGTCATCCACATACAAGATCAGGAAGACAACTGTGCTCCCACTAACCCTCTTGTAGACACAGGGTTCATCTTCATTCTTGATGAAACCAAATGCTTTGATTGCATCATCGAATCAAAGATTCCAACTTCGAGAAGCTTGCTTTAGCACATAAATAGACCTTTGCAATTTACATACCTTTCTAGCATGCTCTGGATCTACAAAACCCTCAGGTTGTGTCATGTACACATCCTCGAGTAAATTCCCATTTAGGCATGCGGTTTTGACATCCATCTGCCAAATCTCGTAGTCATGGTAAGCTGCAATAGCAAGCATGATCCGAATAGACTTAAGCATCGCCACTGGTGAAAAGGTTTCATCATAGTCGATACCATGAATTTTTTTGAAACTTTTAGCTACTAATCGCCCTTTATAGGTATGCATGCGTCCATCCAGGTCAGTCTTTCTTCTAAAGACCCACTTACACCCAATGGGTTTAATCCCCTCAGGTGGATCAACCAAAGTCCATACTTGGTTAGTGTACATGGATTCCATTTTGGATCTCATGGCCTCTAGCCATTTCTCAGAATCTGAGCTCATCACAGCTTCTTGATAGGATGTAGGCTCATTCAACTCAATAAGTGTAACATCATCATGGTCAGACAAGAGAAATGAGTATCTCTCAGGCTGACGACGTATCCTATCAGATCTGCAAAGAGGTTGGTCTACTTCAATAGCTTGTTGTTCCATAACTTCTTGTGCAACAATCTCATGATCCACAACATCTTGTGGTGCCTGTTCAATGTCCATTAAGGCCTCAGTACTATCTGCATCTTGAACTTCTTCAAGATGGATTTTGCTCCCACTAGTTCTTCTAGAAATAAACTCCTTTTCTAGAAAAACACCATTTCTAGCGACAAACACTTTTCCTTGTGTGGGATTGTAAAAGTAATATCCCTTCGTTTCCTTGGGATATCCTACAAAATAGCACTTAATCATATTTGGGTCCTAGTTTATCTGAGACTTGACGTCGAACGTAAGCCTCACAACCCCAAATCTTCATAAAAGACATCGAGGGACTCTTCCCAGTCCATATCGTATATGGTGTCTTTGTGATGACCTTTGATGGAACTCGGTTAAGTGTGAAAAGAGTCGTCTCTAGAGAGAATCCCTAGAAGGAAGTAGGAAGATCTGTCTGACTCATCATCGATCATACCATATCTAATAGAGTACGATTTCTCCGCTCGGACACACCATTCCATTGTGGTGTTCCAGGTGGAGTGAGTTGGGATATGATCCCACACTCTGCTAGATGGTCACGAAACGCTTGGCTAAGGTATTCACCACCTCGATCTGATCGAAGCATCTTAATACTCTTGCCAAGTTGGTTTTGTACTTCACTTTTGAATTCTTTGAACTTTTCAAAGGATTCCGACTTGTGTTTCATGAGATACACATAGCCGTATCTACTGACATCATGAGTGAAAGTGATGATGTACTGATAGCCTCCTCTAGCTGCGACATTGAAAGTGTTGGGACCGGGTGCATGTTGACATGGATGCGGGTTCGTAATTTTAAAATTAATTACGTGCAGCGGAAGGTTTAGTATAAATAATTTCTCAAATTATTTAACCACACATCTAAGCATGCAACCTTATCTTGTGTAGACATGATCATATATTTAAAATTTTACAGAAACGTAAACTAATTTACTTGTTACCTTGCGTAACTCGAAGAAAGGGACGAGATCCAACCGTAAGCGTCCCTCGGAAGCTCCGCCTCTATTCGCGTCCACGCCGAGTATCTTCGGGATGACTTCGCAAAGCCACGAGTTTCGTGTTCTCGAGAACTACTAGATTCTCCGAGAACGCGACAAGAAACCAAGAGAGAAGTAATCATATCGAAAAAACTCACCACCAAGGTTGGCCGGAATCACAATTCCGGCGAGGAGGAGGAAGATGACTTGCGCCCAATCCCAAGGTGATGATGGCCGGAGAGGAAGATCATCCCAACGGAAGAACTTCGTCGCCTCAATGCTTCTCCTTGTGCTCACGGCAAGAAGAAGGGAGAGGCCGGCCAAGAGAAAGAAGGGAGGAGAGGGAGAGAGCCCAAGCAAGAATACTTTGATTATTTCGAATGAATTCCAAGCCTTGCCTTGGGTCCTTTATATAGTGGCCTCTCAACCGCCAAGTCTCTTTTTCTTATGGAATAAATTTCATAAGAAATTTATCATATATATTTTCTATGACTTATTCCATCATGCCAAGTCTTGATTTTATATCATGGTTAAAATCATATTTTAATTCATGATAAAAATCAACCAAGTCTCTTTTTATGTAATAAATTTTCATATGAAATTTATCATATAAATTTCTTTGTATAAATTTCTTTATATAAATTTCTTTATATAAATTTCTTTATGATGTTAAATCAATCCATGATTGATAAAATAAACCAATCCATGGTTCATTTTAATTTCCATGAAATATAAATTTCTTTATATAAATTTCTTTATCATGGTAAATCAATCAATGATTGATTTTATAAAATAAAATAAACCAATCCATGATTCATTTTAATTTTCATGAAAAATAAACCAAACCTTGGTTTATATAAAAAATTTATATCATCCATAATTTTATAAAACAAACCACACTTGATTTATTTTATAAATTGAACCAAACAATTTGGTTCCCTCCCTTTGTTGTGGCCGTCCAAGCAAAGAGGGTGGGGACCCTCTTTAGCCGGCCCATCCAGGCCACGCCCCAATGAATTAAACTCATTTAATTCATCTATTAAGTCTTCAAAAGACTTAGCCATTTTATGCTTCCGATGCGTCTCTGAAAAATTCAGATTCGACTTATCGTTTGGCTCAACCAAACTTAATCTCTCTTGATTGGAAAATCCAATTTTCAACTCATTTTAAATCCCTCGGATTACTCGTAGTGCGTGTGACTAAATAGGCTTTCGATTTATGTTGGCCGTCTATAATTAACCAATTATAGAACGATCATGAGTGACACCTAGTAGTACATCATGATCCCCAATTAATCGAAAGATCAACGGTTGACCTCAGAAACAATTCTGAAACCCATCAGCAGCTATAATGAATCGTGCCCCATTCCCTTCACCATCTTATACCCACTTGGTTCAGGACATAGTCTATGTGTGTCAGTCCCCACTAGGCTGACTATGCCACACCTAGCCCAAGTAACGTTTTCTCGTCCTACGGATTCTAATTTCTCTCATGTATCTAAGAGATTCATACTCCGAACATGTCATGCTCTGGCCAGAGGCTTCGAGTAACAATCCGACGACAGGCCTTGGGTATACATCTCCTCGCAAGAAGTGGTGAATCCTTTGTAGGTTGTTCAAACATCTTCGGGCACTTCAGCTTATACCCAATCATCCTGGGTCCACACCTCCTTGGAGATGCTTGCTTAAGATATCAAAGTATAAGTCTCCATGACCAAGACGACTTGAACACCGCAAGTCAAAGGAATATCACACTTAAGCTGCAGTAAGAACTTCACTGACATGTCTATATGTACACTACCATATGATGTTTTACAGTCAGTCACTCCAATGAACTAGTTCCCTTAACTAGCATTCATGTTTATCTCCGGACATCCCAATGTCACCAACCAGTGAGAATCAGCTGATTAGAGAATAACCCATGCTAGTCTCAACAGAATTGATAGTTTCCGTATTTATCAATTCATCGACTAGGGACAATTTCAATACTTCACAATTGCACATGTAGAGATAATCACTAGTTGTGAATTCGTCACAAATTCTCTCATGCTGTGAATTGTATTGCGAACATTCAGTAAATGAGTTTAAGATCTCAATCAAATACATAAACATGTATACTCAAATAGTGAATATTCATTTATTAAAATAAATGATTACAATCATAAGGCGATTGCCTTAGGACACTTCTCTCATATCACTAACAGAAAGGTCCGCATACATCAGTATGTATGAGTCCTAACAAGTCTATTGCTTTTTCGCTGTGTCCACTAAATGGAGTCTTGGTCATCTTGCCTAGAAGACAAGATTCACATGTCTCATATGATTTAAAATCAAATGAGTCCAGTAATCCATCCTTATGGAGCTGGGATATACGACTCTCATTTATATGTTTCAAGCGACAATGCCAGAGATACGTTTGGTTCACATCATTGGATTTGAACCGTTTGGTATTTATGTTATAGATTGGGTTTTCTAGGACTAGAACATAGAGTCCATTCACAAGTGGTGCATTACAATAGAACATGTCATTTAACATTATAGAACAACATTTGTCCTTTATGATAAATGAAAAGCCTTTCTTGTCCAAACAAGATACCGAAATTATGTTCTTAGTCAATGTAGGTACATAAAAGTACTCTAGTTCTAAGATAAGCCCAATGGGCAAAGACAAGGAATAAGTTCCTACAGCTATGGCAGCAACTCTTGCTCCATTGCCTACTCGTAGGTCCACTTCGCCTTTCGTCAATGATCTAGCTCTTTGAAGGCCCTACACATTAGTACAAATGTGAGACGCGCATCCGGTATCTAATACCCAAGAAGAAGAGATAGATAGATTGACTTCTATAACAAAAATACCTGAGGCAGAAGTCTCACTTCTTTTCTTCTTTACTTCCTCCAGGTAGAGTTTGCAGTTCCTCTTCCAATGTCCGGTCTCACCACAATGGAAGCAGGTCCCTTCCTTAGGCACTTTATCTTTAGCCTTGGATGTAGTAGAGTTGGCCTTGCCTTTGGCTTGAGTCTTACCCTTGCCTTTAGGCTTCCATTTGCCTTTGCCCTTTTGTACCATCAGTACATTACTGATTTTGGTTTTCTTGAGATTAGGTTCAGCAGTTCTTAACATGCTGAGCATCTCAGGCAAAGGCTTGTCAATTTCATTCATGTTATAGTTCATGACAAATTGATTCTACCCTTCTAGCAACGATTGCAAGATAAGGTTTGTAGCCAATTCTTGGCCCAGTGGAAATCCTAGTCTTTCAAGGTTCTCGACATACCCAATCATCTTGAGTACGTGAGTTCCTACAAGAGTTCCTTCTTGCATCTTGCATGCAAATAGGGCTTTAGACACCTCAAACCGCTCGTGCCTAGCTTGCCCTTGATATAGTTGCTTTAGATGCTCAAGCATCTCATGTGCATTCATGTTCTCATGTTGCTTCTGAAGCTCAGAGTTCATGGAGCCAAGCATAAGGCATGATACATCAAGTGCATCATCCTGATGCTTCTTGTAAGCATCCTTTTCGGCACGGGTAGCGGTAGCGACGGGTGCTTCTGGAAGAGATTGCTCTAGGACGTAAAGTTTTCGTTCTTGTTTGAGGACTATCCTCAATTTTCTGTACCAGTCCAGGAAATTAGCTCCGTTGAGCTTGTCCTTCTCAAGGACGGATCGCAGAGAGAGAGTATTTGACGTGTTAGATGATATGGTGATCTACAACAGTAAAATTATGCAGAAATAAGTATTATATCTAATTCATTTAATTAGGCCTTTAATTAAATGATGCTCCCACTGAATCGTAGAGCTTTGGTTGGGTCTAGTCATGGATGTAGGCAAACTCAATTTACCAACACTACTAGCTTCAAACCAAATAACAATCATTATTCATGTGGGACAAGATCCATATTATACTTCATCTTGAGTTAGCTTTGGCTAATCACCCAAGACTTGGTATAATTAGGTAGGTATCATTTTACCAATTACATCTCATGCAACTCTTTGAAACAAAGGGTCAAGATCCACATTACACATCATCTTGAGTTAGCTTTGGCTAATCGCCCAAGACATGGAATAATTGATCTCTTACCCAATTTTCCCAACTTTTGGGATATGTCTCCAAGTTTCTCAATCTAATTGAGGGGACTTAGTTAAGTCTCACCCAAAGTTTGATAGCGGGACATCACAATTGTCCTCTCGCACTCTACCAAGATAAAATGCGTTGCTTTACTTTGGCAAACCCAACAACAAATGATCGAGGTAGTTTATGAGTACCAAACTTTGGTAAGCATATTGAGTTGACTTAATTAAGATAAACATCTAAGCATGCATCACATACACACACATAGCATATATCAACATATAAGCAAGAAAACGTGACATGGTTATGGCCCGTATACTACGATCTTCTCAAGCCAATGAGAAGATCGATGGTCAATTTAGGGATAACATTTTCTCCAAGTGCATCCTTCGGTCATCATGTGTGGTCGGCATCTTTCTTATAACTTCATTCTTCATTGGACACTCCACTGCTCTTTTTGTACATTACAATGTAGGAAAACTCGAGTTACATTCGAGTCTAAATCTATTTTTACAACTAGGAAAAATAGAGACAAGGCACGACACGCAGGCCGTATTATGAATTACAACATGCACACACACACATATATCCAATCACATTGGGGTTAAGGTTATAACCATGCACCGTGTCATCAATCAATTACAATAGATTTAGGACATCAATTTTTATTATGATTATAAAAATGCTCATGAGCCGAAACCATAGGTTATAAAATTTGTCGAGTACATTCGCATTATAACACACTTTTATATTTTATATGATGATGCTATAAACTTTTAGTTTGATAAATACAAACTTTGGTATCTCGACAAATGCTCATACATTATACAATCTATAATAAAATTATATCATACTTCTATATCACATATAAAAGTATTCTAAACTTTGTACGATCTTTCGTAAGTGGCTCTGATACCACTGTAGGGATCTATAGGTAAAAACATTTAAAATCGCAGCGGAAATAAGATCCCTCGAGCGATCCATGCGAAAGAAAAAACTCATACAAAGTGATCTACAATTCCTATCATATAGGAATACCTTTGTCGTGTGCCCTTCGCTTATCCCGCTAGTCGTTTGGTTCGCCGGATCTCTTGCACGTTCAAGTGTCCATGCCTCTAAGTGTATCACACGAACACGATCTACGCCTCGGAGAAGAACCACCTTAGTTGTGCTAGCAACTTGGGATGATTCACAAAGCACAAGAACCTCCACTAGGCAGTTATGGACAAGGAGGAAGAAAGAAGAGGAAGAGAGATGCACCCTCTAGCCTTTGACAAGGGGGGGGGGTATTTATACTCATCTAATGAATACCAAGGGTCTATGTCCCTTGAGCTCCTCTCATCTTAATGCTAATAAAACCCAATGAATACCATGCCTCTTGGTATTCCTTGAGATTCTTAATATTCTATTCATCTAATGATTAGAATGTCTCTTAGCCTTCCTCTTAAATAATATTTATTAAACCCTTTAATGAATATTATCTATAATTAAGTGGTTGAGTCTAATCTAGATGAGTCTAACTCAAATTAGACTCAATCCCATAATCTAATTGGATTCACTTGAGTCTAACTCAATTAATCCAATTCGAATCAAATCTTAGTCAAACCAAGATCAATTAATCTCCGAAACATTGTGTCCTTAGTGTGTGACCCAATAGGTTCTCGTAACGTTGGCAATGTGTCTAAACCACTTTAGACACATAAGCAATGAGCGACATCTAGCAATGCATCATTGTTACCCAAGTAACAAGAAAAGTCAAGATCCGACTAAACCTCCGTAACTATGATAGTGTATAACCTTGTCCTTCTATCCTTGATATCTAGATTGACCAATGAGGCATAGACCGTGTCATCCTCAATCAATCTTGTGTTTCTTGATCCCCGAGTAGACTCACTCAAACAAATGAGCTCAATATCTCATATTGACTCATTTGAGCATGGCCATGCGTTTCAATAGTCCTACTCGATCAAGGGGCCCACAGATATCACTCCCGTCATATGGGAGGGATAGATCCCATCTACATCACCCATATCCCACCGCATAATTCATTACATACCCAGTGATCGCTTTTATAGTCCACCATGTTACGGGTGACGTTTGATGATACCAAAGTACATAACTCCTTATGTAGGGAACCGTGATGACTTCAGGTCTAAGGACTATTCATACCAATAGTCACATGAGAAAGTCTATGACACTCATATGATAATCTATGAAACTTTCTCATAACGGGTCATTCAGTACACATTCTCCAATGTATACTCATGTGTCAACTTGATATCACATATCCATGACTTGTGAGTTCAAGTCATCAGACCTACATGCTAGTCTCCATCCATTAATATTGTCCTTGAATATTAATACTTGACTAGGAATGGTTTATAGTAGTGTTCTCTACATCATCTCACTATCGATTCAACCAATCGATATGATGTAAATAAGAACCAACTACCCAAGGATATTATTTTACTTAGTTATTAAGCACAAATACAAAGTAAGTATAATAACCAATCATGCCTTTATTAATTATAGAATATGATACAAAATGTCCCTAGTCAATCATCACATAATTAGCTATAGGGCTCCTACTAACATGAAGTCTTGGTCCGAGGGATTGAGCAACTTAGCTGAGCGATGACTAAGGATAGGGACGGGTCGAGGGTCGGACATCTTGAGATCTGAGAGTCTCGAAGGCTAAGCAAAAGACCACCCGAATGGACTGGGTGGCAACCCTCTCCTGAGAGGAGTAGGTTCGACCTAGGGTTTCGTGGAAATCCGAAGTTGGAACCATTTCATAAAGGCTAAGATTGTATATGTGTTTGCCTTGTATTTATGTATCTTGCAAGTACCTAAAAGTGAAGACAAAGCAGGCAAACAAGGCTGGAGAATGGGCTCCTGGGCGCCCCCATCAATCAGGGCACCCTAATGGAACCAGGCGCCTCATTTAAGGAGGCGCCTGTGCTCAATGAGGGCCCTGTATGTCTAGGGTGCCCTGGTTAAGAGCCTTATCTGCTGCTGCGAGTTCGGTGTGGAGATAAGCTTTGACCAAGCTGTATGAGGCGCCCCCTTCAACACAGGCGCCCCAATGAAGCCTATAAAAGGGGCTTCGACCCCTCAGCTCAGTACACAACTTCCAAGATTCATTTTAAACTTTCTGACCGACGATAAAGTGCTAACGACGAGGCTCTGCGACCAAGGAAGCTCCGGGAGGAAGTGCGCGGCACTTCGGAGTTCCAGATAGGCCGAGTCTTCGACTCTTGTTGGTTTGAATTTATTATCCGCAATTATTTTTATCTATCTTTGTGATTGTAATTGTGCATTGTACGATGGGTTTCTCCACCTCCAGAAAGTCCAGAAAGGAGACCATTAGTGGACAAGCGTTCCCGTGCTTAGGCCTTGGATGTACTGACCCTGGGGGGTTGAGAACCAAGTAAATCCCATGTGCATTTTGTGTTGTCTTTATTTTCATTCTTTCTATTTTCCGCTGCACTAACTCTAAGTCTAGAACGAAAGTCTATGAAAGACGAATTTCCACAAAAAGATTTTACGGTCGATATTCACCCCCCCCTCTATCGACGACACCGGTCCAAAAAGTGGTATAAGAGCTTGGTCGCTCTTCACCGGACTAACAGCCGACGGAGCAAAGACGCCAGGTGTTGAGAGGGAGCCCATGTTGAGGCTATCTATGGTCCGGAATGACCATGAGTTTTGATGTTTGGGCAAATGGTTTAAGTTAGGTTTCCCATTTGTTCTAATATGTGTATGTTGAGTATGCAGGTTGTGCAGGTTTACACATATTGTCCTAGATGGACGGCTTCGGTATGGTGAAGGGTGGCATGGAGACAAGCTGTAGGCTTGTGTGCACCCGAGGGACCTTGGATAACACGGATGATGAGCCGAGGGATGCGGACTTCGAGGCATGCGTGAAGGATGGCATGGAGACAGGATGGAGGTTTGTGTGCATCCGAGGGACGGGAGCCGAAAAAGAAGAGGGCCGAAGAAGAAGAGGGCGCGAAGACAACAGTCAAGGCTGCTGGTGAAGTGCCAGCTAAAGTCACGAAGGGACAAGAGCCGAGGGAGCAGGACTCCAAGGGCAAGCCAGGAAGTGAACTTCAAGGGCACACGTGAAGGGTGGCATGGAGGCAAGCCAAGGGAAGGCTAGTGTGCGCATCCGAGGGACGATAGCCAGTGGAAGAGGACTTCAAGGGGCAAGCCAAGGGAGTGGACCTGAAGGCACACGAGGAGGAGAATCTTCGGAGTGAGTAGGAGTGTGTTTGTAAGTTGGGCAGTCGACTGGGAATATAACAGTCGACTGCCAGCAAGCACAGAAACTCACAGAAGGGTTTTGACCCTCGACCAGTCGACTGCCCTGGAAGTCGTTGATAACTAGCATTTTATGTCATTATATTTGCTCATTTATTTAGCATTTTTTATCCTCTCGTACGTTTAAATCATGTTTATATCATATTTCACGATTATGATTTATTTTTGGAGCTCATTACAATTTCCTCTAAATTGTGGCATTATTTCATGATTTTTGTAGGGAATTAATGATGAACCTTGCATCAAGGCTGGGCCAATGATTAGGAGCAAATTGGAGCAAATTTGACTTGATTTGGAATTCAAACGAAGAAGACCAAGTTGTATTAATGTGGATCGTTGATCTAGATCTGGTGAGATTTTATTCCTCCACTCAGATCAAGCCATCCAACCCTCCATCCAGATCTGAGATAAATCTGGCCATTGATCGAGATCAAGGGGTTCACCCAATTCAATTTAGATATCAAGAGGAAGAGGAGCCCAAACATTAAGCCCAAAGCCCAATTTCAAGCCTTTTCTTCCCTAGGCTTTAAAGGATCTAAATCATTCATCTTCCCTCAACCAATCCAATAGTCAACCTTCATCTCCTTCATCACATGAATCAAATGGCCAGGATTAGCTCTCAATCAAACGGATGGCTGGGATTGATCCCTAGTTCCCACTTCTCCATTTTTGGGCTGGGCTCAAAAGAGAGGTTGCTGGGCCGAACAACAAACTGGGCTGAACCCAAGCTGCTGGGCCGAACTCAAAGGCGCTGACCCGTGAACCCACGTGCAAAAAGGGAGGTGCCCGATCGACTCGAGGCATCTGCTTCTCCACCCCGACTCCATCTCCTCGATCGACAACCACCAAGGGCCGGCGGTTACCTCTCCACCTCTTCACAGCCATCGGCCGGCCTTCCTCTGTTCTTCCCCTTCTCTTCTTCTCAAGGATCATGCAAGCTAGGGCTGGCGGCCTTTATCTTCTCAAGCTCCTGCTCCACTTTCGGCTAGCTATCGCACGAGAGGACACATTGAGGAAAGCCCTAAGGGCGGACCTTCCATCTTCTTCTCCTTCACTTCTTCTTCTCTCACAACATCCACTCCATCTCCCGCCATCATACCTCTTCACAACCGCCGGCAGCAGTTCTTACACCCCCTTCACAGCAGTTTCCTTCACAACTTTTCCTTCACAGCAACTCGACTTCACATCTTCTTCTTCACAGCTGCGCCTTCAGCATCTGGCAGCAGTTTCTTCCTCCATCCTTCATCATATTTGGTTGTTATGTATTGATTGATGAATGTTTGTGGTTGGTTGTTGAATGCTTGTAATCAATTTCTGTTCACTATGTTTAAGTTGCTTGCATTTGACTCATTTTGATTCATGTGTGTTACATGTTCGATGAAATGCCCCAACCAATTGTTTTACTTTAGTTTTATAATTTCTCAGCTTAGATTCTTGCTACGTTTTATTAATTGAATGTTTCAAGTTTTTCTTATGTTTAAATATGCAATTAGGTTAGATTAGGTTAAGTTTCATTAATGCTTTATTTCCTTAATTGCTTCCTTTATGCTACCTTGTGTTTCCTTGTCAAGTTAAGTTAGGTTAGATTAGATTTCTTTAATGCTGTAGGTTTTGCTCCATATTTAGTTTCGTCAATGCTTTATTTCAAGTTGCCATTTTCTTTTCTGCAAGTATAGTTTAGATTAGATTAGATCTCTTTTACTCGCATTGTCTTTCCTTAATTAGGATTACATTTCATACTTGCTTGCTATTTTATTTTATAGTCTTAGCGTTCAAATCCAAACCTCCAGTTTCATATTCCAAAATCCAAAAGCAATTACTTGGAATCCTAGAATTATTAACCTATCATTATATTCCTTGAGAGAGACGACTTGAGTTACTCTATACTACATTAGTTAGACGAGTTCGATACTTTAATTGTATTTGAAACCGTAACACGATTAAAACGGCTATCAAATTTGGCGCCGTTGCCGGGGAGTGTAGTGGTGTTTGATAATTTTAGGATTGTTTCCCTATTTTCCACAAGAATTAAAAAAAAAATAATTGTCATGTGCTTTAATGTTCATTCATTCATGTGTTTGATATCATATGTTCCTGAGTCTTCTAATCTTGTTTATTAGTGTTTCTGTGTAAGACCAGGGTAATTCTTTCAGTTCAACATGGATTTCTACTCTCAACAATTTGGAGGCTTCCATGAATATCACAATTCAGGAATTGAGGGAGTGGAACACATATGCACTAATTGTGGCAGTTCATCTCATTCAGCTGCTATATGCCACCTCATCCAAGAGATTGCTGGATTTCCTCAAGAACCCCTGTATTCCCAACATCAATATCAAGATACTTATGATCCTGCTCCTGTCACCTATAATGATGACTGGGGCAATTATCCAACTCAGTACTTTCAACCCCAACAGATTCTAGAGCAGCATGGATACTTCCAACCTTTGAATCAGCCACAACAACAGTGTCAGCAGAATTTCTCAGATTTTCAACAACAATTTCATTATGAACAGCAAGGGCAATAAAAGAATGATTCCACTCTTCAAGACTTGGAAAGACGCGTTGAACAAATAATTAGTGGATGGGAGCAAATGCTAGCCCAGGGATCGAGCCAATTACCTTCTCAAGCTACTTCTCAACAGTCAGATAGGTATAACTCATTTTCTAATTTCTACGATTCTGATAGGGGGAATCAATCATATTTCAGGTATGAGGATACACAAAGTCAATTTACTGAGCAATATCCAGCATATCAGAACCTACAGACATTCCAGGATGATCCTATACCTTCATGGTCACAACCGGTTTAGCAATAAAAACCAGAACTTCCACTCACTCTGGAGCCACTTCTCACTCAATTACAGCAACAACAAGAGAGGAGTTTTTAGCGATTTAGTGCTCAGCTTAGCGCTTAGTTTCAGCAACAACACGATAGGAATTTTCAACAATTCAACACTCAACTTCAGCAGTACCAGAGTAGGACTAATGCTTCCCTTCAGAACATAGCGTGACAAATTGGACAGATATCCTCCACCATTAGTCAGATGCAGACTGTAGGGACCAGGATCGATGTTCAGAGAGGATATTCTAGTTCAGATGAGGCAGAGGAGGTGTTAGCAACAGGAGAGGTTGAAGATTTGAAGACTGTATCTGACTCATTTTTTGTTGCAGATGATTCTATAGGTGTAGGGGATTGCACTAAGCCCCAGGGATCACCTATATTGATTGAGATTCCTTCAGAGGATAGGTTTGAGAGTGTAGGGGATTGCACTGAGCCCCAGGGACCACCTATACCTACTGGGCAGTCATTATCTATAGAGGCAGTGGAGGAGATTGATAGTAAAGCTTGTGACAGACTTGAATTTGATTCTGAAGCTCTCAGAACTCTTCTAGTTTTTTATTTTGTGATCCTTCTAGTCTTTTATTTTGTGATGATATAGTTGTTGTTGATCCTAACTTTTCTAATACGGTTGTTGTAGATATTGTTGATGAAGCATGTGTTGGAAATAATTCTATAGGTGTAGGGGATTGCACTGAGCCCCAGGGATGACCCACATTGGTTGGTATATCAGGAGATTCAGAGGATGAGTATGAAAGTGTAGGGACTTGCATGGTGGAAGCAAGGACCCAAGAATCACCTCTCTTAGTTGAATGCCCACCAGAACCTGAGATTGAAGTGGAGCCTGTACATGACCAGGAGGAGGTCATAGTTACATCTTCTCTTGTAGATCCTCCAGATATTCTTCAGCATGATAAGGTAAGTATTTCTCCTATTTCCTTAGAAAAATCCATGGAGGTACCCCAGATTGATTTTATTGGCTGTGATGCATTTTTGGATACATTCTATGTAGAGGTTGTTTATATTTCATCTCTTTCTTACCCTGCATGCGTTCGGGAGGTATTTTCTTTTCAAGGTTTTGCAGGGTCCTGTCGAGTGGGTGCTACAACTAAATAGACAACCTCCTGGATGGACTTCCAAAAAGCATCAAGAGGGAGGAGTTGCTCTTACCTTGACTTGTAGCACTTCACCTCTTAAGAGGGTTTTGTTCCTTAATCATTTCCGGCCACCGGAACATTCTTATGTAAAGTTGAAGTGTGGGGAGCAGTACACTATGGCATAGATCACCTGAGGAATGCTCTCTCGACTACCCAAACTCCACCACTACCGGGATGGATGCTACTCTAAAACAGACTCCAGCCGCCAGGAATAAAGGGGAGTTTGCTCCTTTTCTTTCCTTTTCTTATTTTTCTTTATGTTTATACTTGCATGTTTGTTTGCTTTTATACTTTGCATTCATGTTTTGCTTCCTCATTCTGCATTTTGTTTGGTCTTGAATAAACCTTGCTTGATTTCCAGTTGTATCTCCCTACATGTCTTTTTATTATGCTTTGAGAATCATAAAAGATGGTTAAGTCTGACTATTGAGTTTTGGTTTCCTTAATATGCTTGGGGACATTAATTGCATTTAGTCATTTGTTGTGGTGATGGACTCTATCTTGGTAGATTAAGCATGACATTTTATTGTTCACCTAGTGAGGATATTTCCATGCTTATCCTTAATCCTCCTATGTGTGATAGCATTTGTGATACTTGGCACTCTAGAACTTTCTTTGATTCTTTTTGAAATTACAATAGCATAATTTTACATGAATATGATGGAGGCAAGCTTTCTTGTTGAACTCTTAGTTTTCCCTCTACTTTGCTATTGACTCTAGTGAGAATTTCACCTATTGCTCTCATGTTTCATTGTCTTTCCTTTGTCAAATCTTCTCATTGTTATTATATTCTCACTGTCATATCTTTATTAGCTTATTCTTCCCTTGAGCATGAGAGCATGAGGTGATTGCATAATGAGTTACATTTTTATTTGTCTATTATTAGCCTCTATTATTGTGAGTTTTAGATGTTACCATGCTTTGTTACATTGTCTGAGGCAAGTTTTAAGTGTGGAGGGAAGACAAGTGTGTATGGACGAATGCTTTTTGAAAAAAAATCTCTCTGTGAAAAAAAATGAAAAAAAGTGAAAAAAATAAAGTGAAAAAAAGAAAAGAATGAAAAATGAAAGAGAGAGGAAAAAAAATTCTCAAGCATTTGAGATTTTTTTTGTTAGTGAGGAACAAGAAGAAATATTTTCACAAATTTTTTGATGTATACTCATTTGATATTATTATTGAGAGAAACTCAAGAGTTAAGTTGTTAATACATACATGCATTTTTAGAGATATTGTAAGTGGTTGTTGTGTATTGCCTGGAGAATATGCAAGGAGACTTTTGAGTGTTGGATGTTTGGGTGAGTTTCTATTTTGGCATATTATTTGATTGTATACGTCATGTTGATTACCCCAATGCTATCATAATCTCTGTGATCTTCTTTGTTATCTACCCTTCTTGTTCTCTTGTTAGCACGTGATTTCATCATTAGTCATTGAAAAGTCCTCTTGATTTGTCTACTTATGCTATAGTAGTGGAGAAGTAGAAAATAAGCAAGCATATGGTAGTGCAATGTCATGAATGCTTTGAGAGAACTCCACTTTCATATTTGTTATTTTTGTGAGCATCAGTGCATATATCCATCTTGTGAGGTTTTTGTCATGCTTAGTTTATTCAAGTTGATTGAAATTACCATGCCTTTTGACTTATGTGAGATTTGGAACCATAAATACATTGATTCTCGAGACTTGGTGATCCTAAGTAACCTTCTTTTATTATTTTCAAAGTATTGATAGGGGATGTAATGTTTGGGAGATATTTTGTTTTCTTTTAGTTTTGTTTACTTGCTCGAGACGTGGAAGAATTAAGTGTGGGGGTGTGATAACTAGCATTTTATGTCATTATATTTGCTCATTTATTTAGCATTTTTTATCCTCTCGTACGTTTAAATCATGTTTATATCATATTTTACGATTAGGATTTATTTTTGGAGCTCATTACAATTTTCTCTAAATTGTGGCATTATTTCATGATTTTTGTAGGGAATTAAAGATGAACCTTGCATCAAGGATGGGCCAATGATTAGGAGCAAATTGGAGCAAATTTGACATGATTTGGAATTCAAACGAAGAAGACCAAGTTGTATTAATGTGGACCGTTGATCTAGATCTGGTGAGATCTTATTTCTTCACTCAGATCAAGCCATCCAACCCTCCATCCAGATCTGAGATAAATCTGGCCATTGATCGAGATCAAGGGGTTCATCCAATTCAATTTAGATAACAAGAGGAAGAGGAGCCCAAACATTAAGCCCAAAGCCCAATTTCAAGCCTTTTCTTCCCTAGGCTTTAAAGGATCTAAATCATTCATCTTCCCTCAACCAATCCAATAGTCAACCTTCATCTCCTTCATCACATGAATCAAATGGCCAGGATTAGCTCTCAATCAAACGGACGGCTGGGATTGATCCCTAGTTCCCTCTTCTACATTTTTGGGTTGGGCTCAAAAGAGAGGCTGCTGGGCCGAACAATAAACTGGGCTGAACACAAGCTGCTGGGCCGAACTCAAAGGGCTGACCCGTGAACCCACGCGCAAAAAGGGAGGAGCACGATCGACTTGAGGCATCTGCTTCTCCACCCCGACTTCATCTCCTCGATCGACAACCACCAAGGGCCGGCGGTTGCCTCTCCATCTCTTCACAGCCGCCGGCCGACCTTCCTCTCTTCTTCCCCTTCTCTTCTTCTCAAGGGCTGGCAGCCTTCATCTCCTCAAGCTCCTGCTCCACTTTCGGCCTGCTATCGCACGAGAGGACACATTGAGGAAAACCCTAAGGGCGGACCTTCCATCTTCTTCTCCTTCACTTCTTCTTCTCTCACAGCATCCACTCCATCTCCGGCCATCATACCTCTTCACAACTGCCGGCAGCAGTTCTTACACCCCTTCACAGCAGTTTCCTTCATAGCATTTCCTTCACAGCAACTCGACTTCACCTCTTCTTCTTCACAGCAACGCCTTCAGCATCTGGCAGCAGTTTCTTCCTCCAGCCTTCATCAGATTTGGTTGTTATGTATTGATTGATGAATGTTTGTGGTTGATTGTTGAATGCTTGTAATCAATTTCTGTTCCCTATGTTTAAGTTGCTTGCATTTGACTCATTTTGATTCATGCATGTTACGTGTTCGATGAAATGCCCCAACCAATTATTTTACTTTAGTTTTGTAATTTCTCAGCTTAGATTCTTGCTACGTTTTATTAATTGAATGTTTCAAGTTTTTCTTATGTATAAATATGCAATTAGGTTAGATTAGGTTAAGTTTCATTAATGCTTTATTTCCTTAATTGCTTCCTTTATGCTGTCTTGCGTTTCCTTGTCAAGTTAAGTTAGGTTAGATTAGATTTCTTTAATGCTGTAGGTTTTGCTCCATATTTAGTTTCGTCAATGCTTTATTTCAAGTTGTCATTTTCTTTTCTGCAAGTATAGTTTAGATTAGATTAGATCTCCTTTACTCGCATTGTCTTTCGTTAATTAGGATTACATTTCATACTTGCTTGCTATTTCATTTCGTAGTCTTAGCGTTCAAATCCAAACCCCCAGTTTCATATCCCAAAATCCAAAAGCAATAACTTGGAATCGTAGAATTATTAACCTATCATTACATTCCTTGAGAGAGACGACTCGAGTTACTCTATACTACATTAGTTAGAGGAGTTCGATACTTTAATTTAATTTGAAACCGTAACACGACTAAAACGGCTTTCAGCCATCGACTGGTAGCACCCAAAATTCGAACGTTGAGTGTCAACGGTCGAATTTGGGTGGGGGCAGTCGACTGGTGGCGGCCAAACAGAAGGTAAGTCCTATTTAAGAGGGCTTTGTTTTCGCTGGGAGCTTTGACGAAATGAGCTTGGTTAGAGCTCATTAGTAGTCTAAGTGCTCAGAGTGTGTACTCAAGGTTGTGGCGAGGTTTCTCCACCCACAAGGAGCTACGCGAGCTAGCCGGAGGGCATCCGGGGAGTGATCCGCCGAAGGTTCGAGGGATCGTCCACCTCACGGTCTATCGTGGAGTAGGAGTCTTCATATCCGAACCACATAAATAGGTATTGTTAGCGTTGTTTGTGTTTATTATTATTGTTTCCACTTGCGCACACTAACAACGTAGGTAGAAGAACGGAAGAATTGCTATTCCCCCCTCTAGCAACCATAACGATCTAACAAGTGGTATCAGAGCTTGGTCCGCTCTTGATTGGAATAACCTCCAAAGGAGCAAAAGCTAGAGGAGAAAATGATGGAAGATAAGCTAGGTGATGACATCTACACTCCACCCCCCTACGACCATGAAGATTTCGGATATTGGAAGACAATGATAGAAACATGGTTCGAAATGGAGTGGGACCTTAGGATTGCGCTTGAAGAGCCATTCGAGATTCCAAAGGATAAGCTTGGGAAGAAACTTAGGCCTAGATATTGGAATCAAGAGCAACAAAATCAATTAAAGTCAAATGAAAAGGTAATTATAATTTTACTTAATATTTTGCCTAACAATGTAATTAGTGGTGTAGGAAAATATCAAAATGTGCATGAGCTATGGAAAAAATTGGTAGCATTTCATGAAAGTCCTACACTAGCTCAAATAATAGAAGAACCCAAGGAAATGAGTTCAATAGCCCGAGAAGACCAAGAAGAAAGAGAGGTGTCAACCTCATCAATTGAAGTGATCCAAGTAAGTGAAAAATTATCAACCACCTCAAGAGAAGAAGAGGAAGTTTCAATCTCAAGAATTGAGGGGGAGGAGAGACCCGCTTCCATACAAGAATAAGAAGAAGCTCCAACCTCTACCAAAGCAAAGACTAAGGACCACATTATATGCTTTGGATGCAATGAAAAGGGACACTACAAGGATAAGTGTCCAAATGGTAAGAAAAAAGAGGTAAATCCTAAACTCATTTCAATTCCGTTTAAATCTAACATGAGTTGTAGGAATGAAGAAGCCCAAGAGAAGAAAAATAAAATTAGATGCTTCACATGTGGTGAGTTAGGGCACTACCACACAAAGTGCCCAAAGAGTGGAGAGCTCAAAAAAATGGAGCACTTAAGAAGATAGGAGAAGAATGAGAAAAAAAGAAGCTCACATCAAAGGGGAACTACAAAGGTAAGGGAGGTAATTCCTAACCTTGAGGTAAAATGTAATTCAAATTCCTTTATGCATGTTAAAAATAGTGCAAATTATTCATCCATGCATGCTTGAAATAATGAAAAATGTTTACTTGTGCACAGTTTTGGATTTAAATATCAAGATAGGAATAGGGTTAACAAGGTAGACCAAAACGCTAGCAAAAGTATGCATCATGATAAACCTAGGACCTTTGTACCTAAGGATCAAGGCATAAATCCCAAGAAGAGGAGACATATGCTTAGAAAGGTGGGTAGGTCTAGGAATGTCCAAAGTGAACATATGAACTCTAGGTTTAGAAGTCTAGAAAAGGAAAATCAAGCCTTGAGAGCAAGGTTTGATACATTGGAGAAATCCCTAGAAAGATTCAAGGTTGGATCTAAGGTCTTAGATATGGTGTTGGGTAGTTTAAAACCCAACTATGATAGATCGGGGTTGGGATACCAGTCTAAGGTCTCCAATGCCAAGAAAAAGAAGTATGTTAGGGAAGCATATAATTATGACAAGAAGGATAAGTCCAAGAATGGTAAGGGGGTGTCATTTAAAGGGAAAGAAAATGACTTAACCACAGACAAGGTGTCTAAGGTTAAGAGGGTTCATTTTGTAGGTCAAAAATCACCGGGGGCACACCGGTGTGGCCTAGTGTGGATTGAGTCACCTAGGGAGGTGGCTAGAGCTAAGAGCTCATGGGGGAGCTCTAAGAGCCTTTGGGGTCCATGGTAAATGGATCTCAAGAGATGGGTTCTCTAGAAAGTCTAGGTGGACTAGGAAATGTGCCAAAAGAATTGGAAGACTAGGGTAAGTCTTAATCCTAGAGAATTGACACATTAAAAGGAGAATTATGGAGAAAAAGGTGAAAATATGATTATATTGGGTAGGTTTTAATGTGTGAATACCATATAATTCAGTAATAGAAATGAATTATGATCAAGTATAAGAAGATACATTGAGGAGAAGTCACAATTAGGACTTTCGGAGAAGTTTGAATGATACAATTTAGGAGAAGTTGAGTTTTGTGCCAATCATGGGATCTGAAGTACATTTATTTGAAAATATATTTTCCCCAAGTAGATATAGGTTTCACAAATCTCTCCATGTGTGAATACCATATAATTCAGTAATAGAAATGAATTATAATCAAGTATAAGAAGATACATTGAGGAGAAGTCACAATTAGGACTTTTGGAGAAGTTTGAATGATACAATTTAGGAGAAGTTGAGTTTTGTGCCAATCATGGGATCTGAAGTACATTTATTTGAAAATATATTTTCCCCAAGTAGATATAGGTTTCACAAATCTCTCCATGAAATTTCAGATTTTTTGGAGATTTGTGGAATTAATTAGACATTTCTGATGTTAGACTGAAAACCTGAAATTCAAGTATCAGTCGACTGCCCTAAGGGTCATTCGACTGATCTTACCCAGAAAACATTCTGTGAGTTTTGACAGTCGACTGTCCCAGGGGTTGTCGACTGATCCGCAGGATTAGATAGAAAAGGCATCTAGGATGATAGGATATGACCTTAAAATTAACATCCTTGTTAATGCTCCTTGAATAAAGATTTACCTCATGATTTAATGGTGATTGTATGAAATGAGGCTATATGGATATCATGGAATTCGAGGAAGGGGGATAGGTGCATATGTATCAAAGGTTAAGAGATGATAAGAAGAGGATTTGATCATATTAAGAATACATAAGGAAAAGGGGAAAATTGAAGACAATTCATGTGACAAATTATAATGGTAAGTCTTAGCAAACACATGGAATTATAGATAGATTTTAAAGTTGATACGAAATGATCATTCTTGAGGAAATTAGAGGATGTACCAAAAGTCAAGCACATTTGATACTTTTCATGGAACTATATTTTTCTAGGATAGGGTATATCCTAGCAAATGTACTTGCAAATTCTTAAATTTTTTCAGGTTTTCTAGGATTTCTAGAAGGTTCTAGGGTAGAAAACTTGGGTTGTTGAGTTAGGATTAACTTGACAAAAGAAAGGTTGTGATGTTAAGTTAGGGTATAACTTAACTTGGTGTTATGGTGTTAAGTTGGGTAGAACTTAACCTTAGTAAAGTGAAAATTGGGAGAAGACATAGGTTAAGGGGGAGGTTGCCTCTTGTTTGCCTTGATTTTCATGAGAAATTTTGGGTTTTGTGTCAAACGTGAGAATGGTGATAGATACATTGTTGAATATATTTTTTCCAAGTAGGTATGGGTACCACAAACTTCTCCACAAAATTTGGAAATTTTTGGAGATTTGTGGAAATTCTGGCGCATTTTTGAATTTGGCCAGAAAAATTGATTTTCAAAATATCAGTCGACTACCCTGGGGGCAGTCGACTGGTCAGGGCTGGATTGGGTATCCAGCAGCTGATTTGGGTCCAAATGATATAAAACAAGTGTATGGGGGGCTAGTACACATTGTTTATGATCATTAGGGGTTAAAAGATCCAATGACTGGGATATTGTTGGGGTCTTTTTGATGTTAGGCAAAGGGGGAGAAGTGTTGGGTTTAATTTAGGAAACCAAACACACCTTTGCAAGGAAATCCTAGGTCTAGGGGGAGACTAGGTGAAGGGGGAGCATGGTGCTCCATTCGTGGCGTAAGGGGAACCTGGGAGAGGTTCTTAAAAAGCCTTTGTAAGTCCAATGTAGGGGGAGCTTTAGAGAAGTTTTAAAAATCCCATTTTGGTGAAAATTTCTAACTTTGGGAAGTTAGGTGTGGATGCCTTGGGATAGGATCCATACATGTTTGCATTGCATGTGCCTTGGCGGTGTAAGTCTAAGATGGAGTCTTGGCAGTGTATGTCCAAAATGATTGTTTTAGCATTGTTATTGCTATTTATCACTATTTGTTTTCCCTAACTTAAACGTATTGCCAAACATCAAAAAGGGGGAGATTGTTAAGATAATCTATGGTTAGGAGTGACCATGTGTTTTGATGTTTGGGTAAAGGGTTTAAGTTAGGGTTCCCTTGTGTTCTAATATGTGTATGTTGAGTATGCAGGTTGTGCAGGTTTACACATATTGACCTAGCTGAACGGCTTCGGTACGGTGAAGGGTGGCATGGAGACAAGCTGGAGGCTTGTGTGCACCCGAGGGACCTTAGATAGCAGGGATGATGAGCCAAGGGGCGCGGACTTCGAGGCATGCATGAAAGATGGAATGGAGACAAGCTGAAGGCTTGTGTGCATCCGAGGGACGCGAGCCGAAGAAGAAGAGGGCACGAAGGCAACAGTCAAGGCTGCTGGTGAAGAATTAGCTAAAGTCACGAAGGGACAAGAGCCGTGGGAGGAGGACTCCAAGGGCAAGCCGGGAAGTGGACTTCAAGGGCACACGTGAAGGGTGGCATGGAGGCAAGCCAAGGGAAGGCTTGTGTGCGCATCCGAGGGACGATAGCCAGTAGAAGAGGACTTCAAGGGGCAAGCCAAGGGAGTGGACCTGAAGGTACGCGAGGAGGAGGGTCTTCGGAGTGAGTATGAGTGTGTTTGTAAGCTGGGAAGTCGACTGGGAATATAACAGTCGACTGCCAGCAAGCACAGAAACTCACAGAAGGGTTTTGACCCTCGACCAGTCGACTGCCCTGGGAGCAATCGACTAGTAGCACCTAAAATTCGAACATTGATTGTCAACGGTCGAATTTGAGTGGGGGCAGTCAACTGGTGGCGTCCAAATAGAAGGTAAGTCATATTTAAGAGGGCTTCGTTTTGGCTGGGAGCTTTGACGAAATGTGCTTGGTTAGAGCTCATTAGTAGTCTAAGTGCTCAGAGTGTGTACTCAAGGTTGTGGCGAGGTTTCTCCACCCACAAGGAGCTACGCGAGCTAGCCGGAGGGCATCCGGGGAGTGATCCGCCAAAGGATCGAGGGATCGTCCACCTCACGAACTGTCGTGGAGTAGGAGTCTTCATCTCCGAACCACGTAAATAGGTATTGTTAGCATTTTGTGTGTTTATTATTATTGTTTCTGCTTGCACACACTAACAACGTAGGTAGAAGAACGGAAGAATTGCTATTCACCCCCTCTAGCAACCGTAACGATCTAACAGCCCAGGGGTGAATCAGGTATATTTTATTTTAAATGTCAATTTTTAAATTTCATATAATATGTTTCAAGTGCAGGGAGAGAGGGCACTATAAATATCAGTGTCCTACTTGTAAGACTCGGTCTACACCACCAGAAGCAAAGGAAGTACCAGCACCCAGAGTCCGGAGGGATAAAAGTCAAATACGGTGCTTCAAATACGAAAAGTACGGACACTACAAAAATAAGTGTCCGGCAAAGGTACGGAAGATTTATGTTCCGAAAAATTTTCAACTTCCTACACTGTCATATGATAAGCTAGGTAATTTTTCTAAAAAATTAAAATTACTTTATAGTCAAATTAACATTTTGCATGCTCAATTAGAAAATGTAGATATTGCTAAAATATCAGAAATTAATTGTTTAATCCTTAATGTCAATTCAATAATTTCTAAGATTAATTCTGATAATTTTAATTCTTTTAATTCTGATAAATTTAAGGATTATCCTGAAATTAACTCTAAAATTATTAAGGATAATCCTGAAATTAACTCTGAAATTATTGTGGATAATTTTGAAATTATTAAGGATAATCCTGAAATTAACTCTGAAATTATTGAGGATAATTTTGAAATTCTTAAGGATAATCCTGAAATTAACTCTAATTTTGAAATTCTTAAGGATAATCCTGAAACAACTCTGAATTATTGAGGATAATTCTAAGGATATTTCTGAGGATAGTGGAGATGAAATTTTCTTAGATGATAATTTAATTAACAAATTTTTTTGATAATATTGATGATTATTACAAAACATTAATTAGTGGCCCAAATTACTACACCTAGTATGAGGACATTGAAGGATGCGATTTTAATGATAAGGATGAGGAGGAAATAGAATTTTCTGAGATCAAGGCTATAGTTAATAAAATTCACAAAGATTCAAATAAATCAGAATTATAAGAAAAACTTGAAAAGATAAATAAAGAAGAAATAGTAAAGGATTCAGATATTTTTAAAATAACAAAAATGATGAAATTAAATCCATAACTTTTAACCAACCCAGAAATTTTGAAACATAAATCAAGTTGAAATCTTAAAAGCTTTAATTTTAACTTTTAATCTTAATTTAATCCTTTATGTAACCTTAAATTAGTTTTTACCTTAATTATCTCAACCGTAATTAAATCCTAGTTAGTTAATTTAACTTTAGATAATTCGTAATTAATTCAACTTTAAATAATTCATAATTAATTGAACTTTAAATAATTCTGAGTTAATTTAACATTAGATAATTCTCAATTAATATAACTTTAAATAAATTTTAATTAATTGAACTTTAAATAATTCTTAATTAATTTAACTTTAAATAATTCTTAGTTAATTTAACTTTAGATAATTCTTAATTAATTTAACTTTAAATAATTCATAATTAATTTAGCTTTAAATAATTCTTAATTAATTTAACTTTAAATCCTAATTAATAAATTTAACTTTAAATAATTATTAATTAAATTAACTTTAAATAATTAATTTAAGTTTAAATAATTCTTAATTAATTTAACTTCAATTAATTTAACTTCAAATTTTTTTAATTAATTTAACTCTAACTCTTAAATAACTTAAACTTAAATTAAATAAAATCTTACGCAAACAGCAATAATTACATTAATAATATTAAATATGTTAAAGTGGGTTGACATATTCGTGGGTTCACACGTCATATATCAAATCGGGAATTTGATACATCATTAGAAACATAAGTAAAATAATTTGAATTGTTTGACTCATGCATAACTGTCATGCCATGCATCTGCTATTTTTTTTAATATATGTCATGTCATTCATATTTAAGTTTATGCATGATTTAGAACGATTATAAGGAAAAGACTAAGTAAAACTTGAACAACCTAGTATTGGGTGGAGGTGAGATGATAGTACATTAGGGAAGCCCTTCTAATAAGGTCAAGTATGGTAAGATGTATCCTACTTGGTCTGTTTAGTCTGGTGGAACTAGCCGAAGCTACCGATCCAAAACCTAAACTAGTTAGACCAAAATTTTTCAAGAAGTAATTTGAAAATGAATTTTCGATAAAAGACTTTGTCAAGGAAAGGGTTGTTGTTCCAATAAGGCTATGGCCAAAGAAGGCCTCTGTGACTCGCCAAGACCTGGAAGCCAATTATCGAAACTCAAATTCAATTTACTATTTGATAAATTTGAATCTAAAATAAGTTTTGATTAACTCTTAGATTTAACAATAAATTAAGAAAAATTCAAGCATCTCACAATACACCCATAAGGCAACCATGCTTGCTTATACTGAGACATCTAAAATGGGTGAGATGTTAAGGACTAATAAATTGAAAAATACTTTTCAAAACTGTTTTTCAAAACTCTTAGAATATTTTCTAAAATCTATTTTCAAAATAGTACTTTAACATAATAATATTTTTATGGATTTCATGCTTGTCTGATTGTTTATACATATTATACATTTTCAAAAGTATATATTTTCCAAAAATGTTTGACCTACACAATTAGACACAAGTCTCTTAGGTCAACACTAAAGTCCCTTAAGGCACTTAGATAGAGTCAAACGATGTTGGTGTCAGGGGGAGTTTTTTTAAAGTGTTTTTCGAAAATTATGCTTTAAAAACATCAGTATTATTTCAATATGCTTTTCGAAAGCGGTGTTTTAAATCACTATCATGTATGTTTTCAAAAAGGCTTATACTTTAAAAATTATCTTCATTCCAAATTAAATTTTCTAAAATTATTTTCTTGAAAATTACCATACTGTCATTCAAAGCTATTGTTTTGATTTTGATAAACCCTAAAGACATAGAGAAAATCTTTTTCATGATCTACAAAGACTCCTAGGATGTGTCAGATTTAGGGGGAGTCTAAGTCAAAAGAAAACTTTCTGACAAGTATTTTTCTAAATTTTTTTTTGTGATTATTTTTGAAATTATTAAATAATTCTTTTGATGTGAACCAAACCCTAAAGACTCAAAGAAAGAGTACATGTGGTCAACAACCTTCCTAAGACTGGGTCAAGTTTAGGGGGAAGTCAAATTAAAAGAGTTATTGAACATTTCATGTTTTCGTGCACTATATTTTGAAAATCATGTTGAAAACATAAATAATTTGTCTTTCAAAATACTATTATGTTGTTTTTCAATTTTTTATCTTATAAAATCATTTTGAAATATTTTTTCTTGAGTTTGGAGAATTTTCAGGACACTTAGGGAGATGCCCTTGTAGTTAACAAGGTTTCCTAGGATTGTGTCAGACTGGAAAGGAAACCAAGTCAAGTAAAATATTATGTTTTCAAATATCCTTAAAAAATGCATGATAGTTTTCAAAAAGTACTTATATTTTTTCAAGGGTGCATAATATCTTTTAAAAGTACTTATATTTTTCAAAAATGCATTATATCTTTCTAAAGTACTTATGTTTTTCAAATTTATAATATTGTTCGAAGTACTTATATTTTTCAAAAGCTCAACATATTTTTCAAAAGTACTTACATTTTTCAAAATGTTCAAAATATTGTTCAAAGTAATTTTTTTAAGAGTGCAGATATTTTTCAAAATACTAACATGTTTCAAAGTACAATTTTGTCCAATCTTTTTCAAAGTGAAAATATGTTAAGTGTAAAATATCTTTCAAGTTTTTCAATATTGTCTTCAAAGTATTCTTCGAAATGCACTATTTGTTAAGTGAAAATCGTTTTATGAGTGCAATCTTTTGAAAAAAAAGCCTTTCTAAATGAAAGTCTTTCTAAATCCGAGAATCTTCTAAGTTCAAATATTTTTTTCAAATTGCACAATACTTTTTCAAAGCGGATTTGTTTTGGTGCAACTTAAGTAAAGTTTTTTCATTGTTGGTGCAAAGTTGTTTTTGTCATTTTTGATGTATGACAAAGGGGGAGAGTGAGCTTAAGTTTGAAAAAAATTTCTTCCCAAGGATCAATGAAAATCAAAATGTTTTTTTCAAAAATAGGGGAGAGTGAGCTTATGTTAGAAATGTTTTTCTCCCAAAGATCAAAATGTATTTTCAAAAACTTAGATCATTTTTTCAAGGGTCTTAATTTAGCCCTTTCAGCCAATGTAACTTAAGATATTGTCAAACATCAAAAAGGGAGAGATTGTTGGTGCAAGATGCATCAGTGATATCCTCCTCTAAGTGTTTCAATGTTTGACAATATGCTTAAGTAGTGATATATTGAACAAGGGAAGGGTGAGTGAAGAAAAGAGTACCAAAGTGAACCAAAGTCCTAGTTAAGCTGGGCACTAAGTCCTGGTGAGTGAAGCTGGGCACTAAGACCTGGTGAGTGAAGATGGGCACAAAGACCTGGTGAGTGAAACTGGGCACTAAGTCCTGGTGAGTGAAGCTGGGCAAAAGTCCTGATGAGTGAAGTCAGGCACGAAGATTTGGTTCGAGGAATTGGGCACGAAGTCCTAGCTGAGGGTTGGGCACCGAAGTCCTAGACCTAGGGTTTGAGCATGAAGTCTTGGTCCGAGGGATTGAGCAACTTAGCTGAGCGATGACTAAGGATAGAGACGGGTCGAGGGTCGGACGTCTTGAGATCCGAGTGTCTCGAAGGCTAAGCAAAAGTCCACTCGAATAGACTGGGTGGCAACCATCTCCTGAGAGGAGTAGGTTGAAGGTGTGTTCCTGGGGGTGGGAACTTAAGCGTCGGTTCGACCTAGGGTTTCGCGAAAATCCAACATCAGAACCATTTCGTTAAGGCTAAGATTGTATATGTGTTTGCCTTGTATTTATGTATCTTGCAGGTATCTAAAAGTGAAGACAAAGTAGGCAAACAAGGCTAGAAAATGGGCTCCTGGGCACCCCCATCAACCAGGGCGCCCTAATTGAACAAGGGGCCTCATTGAAGGAGGCGCCTGTGTTCAATGAGGTGCCCTGTATGTCTAGGGTGCCCTGGTCAAGAGCCTTATCGGCTGCTGCGAGTTCGGCGTGGAGATAAGCTTTGACCAAGCTGTATGAGGCGCCCCCTTCAACATAGGCGCCCCAATGAAGCCTATAAAAGGGGCTTCAACCCCTCAACTTAGTACACAACTTCCAAGATTCATTCTGAGCTTTCTGACTGACGACAAAGCGCTAACGACGAGGCTCTGTGACCAAGGAAGCTTCGGGAGGAAGTGCGCGGCACTTCGGAGTTCCAGATCAGCCGAGTCTTCGACTCTTGTTGGTTTGAATTTATTATACGTAATTATTTTTATCTATCTTTGTGATTGTAATTGTGCACTGTAAGACGGGTTTCTCCGCCTCCAGAAAGTCCAGAAAGGAGACCATTAGTGGAGAAGCGTTCTCGTGATTAGGCCTTGGATGTACTGACCCTGGGGGGTTAGGAACCAAGTAAGTCCCGTGTGCATTTTGTGTTGCCTTTATTTTCATTCTTTCTATTTTTCGCTGCACTAACTCTGAGTCTAGAATGAAAGTCTATGAAAGAGGAATTCCCGCGAGAACTTTTTACGGTCGATATTCACCCCCCCCTCTATCGACGGCACTGGTCCAACAAGTCTCCACACAGAGCATCATCTCCTTCTTCCCCACCAAGTCATTGATAAGCTATCCATGAAGGAGCTTGGGGAAGCATCAGTCGATGTCCTCACCTATATCACTAGGGTAGCATGTAGAGATCTTACTGTTCGTAGGAGCCCTAGAGCCAATTATGTGATGATTGACTAGGGACTTTTTGTATCATATTCTATCAGTAATAAAGACATGCTTGGTTATTATATTTACTTTATATTTGTACCAAATAACTAAGTATAATAATGTCCTTGGGTAATATGTTCTTATCTACATCATATCGATTAGTTGAATCGATAGTGAGATAATGTAATAGTGAGATAATGTAGATAACACTATACTAAACCATTCCTAGTCAAGTATTAATATTCAAGGACAATA
>JAGFNQ010006691.1:241880-261018 GCA_024364735.1 Boesenbergia rotunda | reverse complement strand
AAACATCTTCGGGCACTTCGGCTTATACCCAACCATCCTGGGTCCACACCTCCTTGGAGATGCTTGCTTAAGATGTCAAAGTATAAGTCTTCATGACCAAGATGACTTGAACACCGCAAGTCAAAGGAACATCGCACTTAAGCTGCAGTAAGAACTTCATTGACATATCTATATGTAGATTACCATATGAAGTCTTACAGCTAGTCACTCCAATGAACTAGTTCCCTTAACTAGCATTCATGTTTATCTCCGGACATCCAAATGTCACCAGCCAGTGAGAATCAGCTGATTAGAGAATAACCCATGCTAGTCTCAACAGAATTGATAGTGTCCGTATTTATCAATTCATCGACTAGGGACAATTTCAATACTTCACAATTGCACATGTAGAGATAATCACTAGTTGTGAATTCATCACAAATTCTCTCATGCTGTGAATTGTATTGCGGACATTCAGTAAATGAGTTTAAGATCTCAATCAAATACACGAACATGTATACTCAAATAGTGAATATTCATTTATTAAAGTAAATGATTACAATCATAAGGCGATTGCCTTAGGACACTTCTCTCATATTACTAACAAACTCCCACTTGGCCTAATGCCAATCGCTACGGTATCCAATACCACAGGCTCTAACATGACCCTCAAACTTGCTTTGAGGCAAGGCCTTAGTTAAAGGATCCGCTAAATTCCTTTCAGTGGGAATTTTCTCAATTTGTATATCATTCCTACTTATAATCTCTCTGATCAGATGATAGCGGCGAAGCACGTGTTTGGATCGCTGATGAGACCTTGGTTCCTTTGCTTGTGCAATAGCTCCATTGTTGTCGCAGTAAACCGGTATTGCTTCATCAATGGTTGGAACCACACCAAGTTCCGAGACAAACTTCTTGATCCAGACTGCTTCTTTTGCTGCTTCCGAAGCCGCAATATATTCCGCTTCCGTGGTAGAATCCGCTACAGTGTCTTGCTTGGAACTCTTCCAACTTATTGCGCCTCCATTCAAAGTAAATACGTATCCAGACTGAGATTTGGAGTCATCCTTATCTGTCTGGAAACTGGCATCTGTATACCCACGTATTACCATATCTCCTTCTCCATATATTAGGAACACATCCTTAGTTCTTCTTAAGTACTTAAGGATTGTCTTGACAGCCGCCCAATGATCCATTCCTGGATCAGACTGGTATCTGCTCGTGACGCTCAGAGCATACGATACATCGGGCCTAGTACATAACATAGCATACATGATAGATCCTATCGCGGATGCATAAGGAATCTTATTCATGCAAATCCTCTCGTCTTCTGTGCGCGGACACATAGACTTTGAAAGGTTGATCCCATGCCTGATGGGAAGGTAACCTTTCTTGGATTCCGACATGCTAAACCTTTTTAGCACTCGGTCTATATATGTAGACTGCGAAAGACCAAGCAACCGTTTTGATCTATCTCTATAGATTCTAATCCCAAGGATATAGGTTGCTTCTCCCAGGTCTTTCATGGAGAAAGTTTTGGACAACCAAATTTTAACCGACTGTAAGACTGATATATCATTTCCTATAAGCAATATGTCATCGACATATAGTACTAGGAATACGACTGCACTCCCACTAACCTTCTTGTACACACAAGGTTCGTCAGGATTTTGTGAGAAATCAAACTCTTTGATTGTCTCATCAAAACGGATGTTCCAGCTCCTGGATGCTTGCTTCAGTCCATATATGGATCGTCGAAGCTTGCATACTTTGGTTTTATCAACCGATGTCAAACCTTCAGGTTGTATCATGTATACATCCTCAAGCAGGTTTCCATTAAGGAAAGCTGTTTTTACATCCATTTGCCATATCTCATAATCATAATGAGCTGCTATGGCCAGGAGCATCCGAATGGATTTAAGCATAGCTACTGGCGAATAGGCTTCATCATAATCAATTCCTTGTTTCTGACGATATCCTTTTGCCACTAATCTAGCCTTAAAGGTAACAACATTACCTTCCATGTCGGTTTTCTTCTTGAAAACCCACTTGCACCCTATGGGCTTAATCCCTTCAGGTGGGTTAACCAAGTCCCATACTTGATTTTCGTACATGGAATCCATTTCCGACTTCATGGCTTCAAGCCATTTGTCCCTTTCTGAACTTTTCAGAACATCTTCATAATTGATAGGTTCGTCATTGTTAATGAGTAACACGTCGTTCGATTCACTTATGAGAAATCTTATCTCTCTGGAATATTGCGTGTCCTATCAGACCTACGAAGAGGTGGTGTTGTTTTAGGTTCAACTGATAGCTCATCATTATGAGTTATTGGTTGTGGGTCTAGACTAGGTGTCTCTGTAATGTCTATTGGAGTTTCTTGAACTTCATCAAGTTCAATGCCACTCCCACTGTTTTCTTGTAAAAGAAATTCTTTTTCCAGAAATACAGCATGCCTTGAAACAAACACCTTTTGTTCCAAGGGATGATAGAATTGGTAACCCTTCGTTTCCTTAGGGTATCCAATAAATAGACATTTATCAGACTTAGCATCCAATTTGTCTGATACAGTCCGCTTCACATAAGCAGGACAACCCCATATCTTAAGGTGAGTTAAGTGAGGTTTCTTACTATTCCACATCTCATATGGAGTAGTAGAGACTACCTTGGTCGGGACTCTATTTAGCAAGTAAACAGCTGTCTTAAGCGCATAGCCCCAAAAGGATTTTGGAAGAGTTGCATGATTCATCATAGATCTAACCATGTCCATCAAGGTTCGGTTACGCCTTTCAGATACACCATTATGCTGTGGTGTATATGGCGGAGTCCATTGAGACAATATCCCATTGTCCCTAAGATAATCTTGAAACTCTTGACTTAAGTATTCATCACCTCGATCGGATCGAAGTATCTTAATACTTTTGCCAAGCCGTTTCTCTACTTCATTTCTGAACTCCTTAAATTTCTCAAAAGCTTCAGATTTGTGTTTCATCAAGAACACATACCCGAATCGTGAGTGATCATCGATAAAGGTAATGAAGTAGCTATAGCCTCCTTGTGCAAGAGTTGACATTGGTCCGCATACATCAGTATGTATTAGACCAAGAAATTCTCCCACTGGATTACCTTTTTCGGAAAAGGGTAATTTGGTCATCTTGCCTTTCAAGCATGATTCGCATGTATCAAATGAACCGGGTTCAAATGATTCCAAAATTCCACATCGGTGTAATTTGGTCATGCGTTTCTTACTTACATGGCCAAGACGACAATGCCACGTATAGGAGTCTATTCGATTATCTATTCGAGCACATTTGTTGCTAACTTCGATATTGAAAACGTCACCGGATAAATCTAACGTGTAGATACCATTGCACAAAGTTCCGGTCCCATAAAGAACACCATTTAAAGTTATGTAACAACAATTGTTACTAAAAGTTAAATGATAACCCTTTTCATTCAAACATGAAATAGATACAATGTTCTTTATTAACGAAGGAACAAAATAACAATTATCCAATTCTAAGACACGTCTAGTAGGGAGCTTTAGCAAATATGTTCTGATGACAACAGCAGCAATCTTTGCTCTATTTCCAACTCGCAAATTCGCTTCTCCCTTGACGAGTCTTCTTCTATTCCTTAGCCCCTGTATGTCATTACATATATGTGAGCTACACCCAGTATCAAGTACCTAGGTGGTTGAGGAAATAGAGTGACATTAAATAACGAAGATACCTGAAGAGGATGGTGTTAGTAATATGAGAGAAGTGTCCTAAGGCAATCGCCTTATGATTGTAATCATTTACTTTAATAAATGAATATTCACTATTTGAGTATACATGTTCGTGTATTTGATTGAGATCTTAAACTCATTTACTGAATGTCCACAATACAATTCACAGCATGAGAGAATTTGTGATGAATTCACAACTAGTGATTATCTCTACATGTGCAATTGTGAAGTATTGAAATTGTCCCTAGTCGATGAATTGATAAATACGGACACTATCAATTCTGTTGAGACTAGCATGGGTTATTCTCTAATCAGTTGATTCTCACTGGCTGGTGACATTGGGATGTCCGGAGATAAACATGAATGCTAGTTAAGGGAACTAGTTCATTGGAGTGACTAGCTGTAAGACATCATATGGTAATCTACATATAGATATGTCAATGAAGTTCTTACTGCAGCTTAAGTGTGATGTTCCTTTGACTTGCGGTGTTCAAGTCATCTTGGCCATGAAGACTTATACTTTGATATCTTAAGCAAGCATCTCCAAGGAGGTGTGGACCCAGGATGGTTGGGTATAAGCTGAAGTGCCCGAAGATGTTTGAACAGCCTACAAAGGATTCACCACTCCTTGCGAGGAAATGTATACCCAAGGCCTATCGTCGGATTGTTACACGAAGCCTCTGGCCAGAGCACAACATGCTCCGAGTATGAATCTCTAGGAAATATGAGAGTAATTAGAATCCGTTGGACGAGAAAGACATTACTTGGGCTAGGTGTGACGTAGTCAGCCTAGTGGGGACTGACACACATAGACCGTGTCCTGAACCAAGTGGGTATAAGATGGTGAAGGGAATGAGGCACGACTCATTATAGCTGCTGAAGGGTTTCAGAATTATTTCTGAGGTCATCCGTTGATCTTTCGATTAATTGGGGGACATGATGTACTACTAGGTGCCACTCATGATCATTCTATAATTGGTTGATTATAGACGGCCAACATAAATCGAAAGCCTATTTAGTCACACGCACAACGAGTAATCCGAGGGATTTAAAATGAGTTGAAAATTGAATTTTCCGATCAAGAGAAATAAGTCAAATCTGAATTTATCAGAGGCGCACTGGAAGCTTAAAATGGCTATGTCTTTTGAAGGCTTATTGGACGAATTAAATGAGTTTAATTCGCAAGGAGACAGCTTGGTTTGGCAGGCCAAAGAAGGTCCCCACCCTCTTTGGTTTGGCCGGCCACAACAAGGAGGGAAACCAATTTATTTGGTTTAAATTATAAAATAAATCAAGCGCGATTTGTTTTATAAAATTATGGATAAATAAATTTATATATAAAGAAATTTATATAAAGAAATTTATATAAAGAGATTTATTTTCATGGAAATTAAAATAAACCTTGGATTGGTTTATTTTATTTTATAAAATCAATTATGAATTGATTTTTCCATGATAAGAAAAATTTATATAATAAATTTCTTGTGAAAATTTATTCCATAATAAAAGGGGAAGATGTGTTTGTTTTATTATAAATTTAGTTATAATAAAACAAGGCATAACGGAATAATTCATAGGAAAATTTATAAGATAAATTTCTTATGAAAATTTATTCCATTAAAGGGGAGACTTGGCAATGGAGAGGCTACTATATAAAGGAACCAAGGCAAGACTTGAATTCCAATCAAGAGATAAAGAAGCAAGCTCTCTCTCTCTCTCCTTCTCTCCCTCTCCCTCCTCTAGGGCCGGCGCCCTCTTCATCCTCTAGGGTCGGCGCACCTCCTAGGGTTGCCATGAGCCTCCTCTACCAAGAAGGTGCCAAAGAAGAAGAAGAAGCGGGTCGCAACTCCTTCCTTTCCCCGGATCTTGATTCCGTTACTTGGTGGTTAGTCTTCCATCTCCCTCTCTTGATATTCTTGTCGTGCCTTTAGAGAATCTAGTAGTTCTTGTCGGCACGAAACTCGTGGCTTTACGAAGTCATCCCGAAGAGGACTCGGCGTGGACGTAAATAGAGGCGGAGCTTCCAAGGGACGCTACGGTTGGATCTCGTCCCTTTCTACGTGTTACGCGAGGTATTAAGTAAATTAGTTTACTTTTTGTAAAATTTTAATTTATGATCATGTCTCCACAACTTAAGGTTGCATGTTAGATACGTGGTTAAAATAATTTAAGAAATTATTTATGCTAAACCTTCCGTTGCACGTAATTAAACGTTAAAATTACGAACCCGTATCCATGTCAACATGCACCCGGTCCCTACAGTGGTATCAGAGCCGGTTAGTGTTTGACATAATCATATAATTGTTTTATGGAAAACTTTGTCATGATCTCAATTTTGGAAAATTTTCCAATTATGGAAACTTTCCAATTATGATAAATTTTAGATTTAGGAATTTCAAAGTTTGGAAATCCTCATGAAATTTCGCAAACATTTTGAAATATCCTAGTTTCTGAAATTTTATGATAATTGTGAAAACTTCCCATCTTTGGAAACTTTCCAATTTTGGAAATTTCCTATTTTGGAAATTTTCCAATTTTGGAAATATGTAAGTTTTCTTTGTACCAGAAACTTACAAATATTATGAAAACCTATTATGAAATCTCGCAATTTTAGGCACATTCTTTCAAGAAAGTCTAGACAAATTTATGGATCATTAATTGACAATTAAAATTTGAATTGGTTTTAAATTATTAACAAAATTCTTTATTTTGGATTGAGCCTCGGGGAGACGTCCAATTTAAAGTTAGTTGTTGTAATTTAATTTCCCATTTTGAATAAAATTGTCATGTTTAATTTGGTTACGCCTCGGGGAGCGGACCAAATTGGATTTACGATAAATTTCTTTTCTTTGGGTATCTGAGCCTCGGGGAGCCACCCTTAGAAAACAATTTGTTGTAATTAATTAATCCATAAATAAAATATGTGATCAAATCTTGGAAATTTAGGATAATTTCCTTATTTGATTTAAGAGGAGATGCTCTTACATATTGTTGTCTCTAAAATTAATTAGGAAAATGGTTTCCTATAGAGTTTTTTTAAATAAGATTTTCATGAAAATAATATGTGGTTGAATTAAGGGAATCTGTCTCTTAATTTAATAAGATTTGATTTAGAGAAATCAAAGTCTTAAACATATTATTTACGAAATTGATTATGACAATTTAGGAAATTATTTCCCAAAACAATTCCTTGAATAAAGTATGAAATTGGGATTAGGAAATCCGGTTCCCAATCCAATTAATGAGACTTGATAAATTAAGTCACATACATACTTTATCAAGGAAATCGTTAGTCATGACATAATTATATGTCATGAATGTGCTTTGAAAAGAAAGGATGAGACCCAAAACCCCTTACAAAATATTAAGGCTAACACCTTCCATTAATATGGTTAGAACCGGAGTTTTGTTTCTCGTTTGGGTTGATGGACACATCCATGCCCCGGCTTGAACCTCAACATGTTCAAACCATGAAATTAGTTTATGAATAATATAGTTGGAGTCAGAGGTCAATCCTTAGTTTTGGTTGTTGGACACATCCAAGCCTGACTAAACGGTTGAATGAGCTCCAACCATATTAAAACTATTTCTTGATTAATGGGTCAACCTTAAGCTTGGAGCATCGATTTGTTGTGCCACAGCCAAGGTCGATGTAAAGAGAGGTGCAGTTGGGTGCTATGTATATTGTTGCATACTTGTTAATGAGTTAACAACCTAATGATTTATGCAAACATTCAATTAGTTGATACCATAAAGTGATAGTTACATATATGTGATATGTAATCGGTATAATTACCTACCTTCATAGCTAAGAATAACTTGATGGCCACAGCCATGGTTGTTCTTATCTATGGTTGGATATCAACCTATTTGGAGGTGTTCCTACGATCTCCCGAATTGATAAAAAGGGTTATTCAATTCGAAAAATAAATAGGATTTAATTAATGTATGTTGATGCATTCTTTATCATTCTTCTCACATAAGCTCAATTTGTATTTCTAGGATAATCACTCGATCATGTCTTCTCTGAATTTGCGTTCCATTTTGGACACCAATAAACTGACTGGGCCAAACTTCATGGACTGGCTTCGAAACCTGAGGATAGTCCTCAAGGCAGAGAAGCTTGCTTATGTCCTTGAAGATTAACTTCCCAACCGTCCTCCAGAAGATGCAACTCCAGACCAGTTAGTGGGTTATCAGAAACATGTGACCGACTCTGAACTTGCGAGTTGCATCATGCTAGCCTCTATGGTACCTGAGCTGCAAAAGCAGCATGAGCATATGGATGCTTATACCATCATCTTCCATCTTCATGAGTTATTTGAAGAGCAGGCGAGATCCGAAAGGTTCGAAGTCTCCAAACTCCTCTTCACCTCAAGGATGCAGGAAGGCACTTCTTCCTCACAGTTTGTGTTAAAGATGTTGGGGTACATTGAGCGACTGAGCACACTCGATTTTGCAATGGATCATGAACTAAGTATTGACTTAATTCTGCATTGTTTGCCCAAAAGTTATTCACAATTTGTGATGAACTATCGGATGAACAAGCTGGAGACTACCATTCCTGAGTTGCTCAACCTGCTGAAGACTATAGAGCCTTCTGTAAAGCAAGATCAGAAGACGGTACTATTAGTTGGTTCCTCGAAGAATGGTTCTAAGAGGAAGGCCAAAGAACAGAATAAAGGAAAGAAGAAAAAGACCAAAAAGACTGAAAAGACACCAAAAGGCACTTGCCATCATTGTGGCAAGGAGGGTCACTGGCGAAGAAACTGCAAGGTTTATCTTGAGTCTTTGAAGAAGATGTTGGGACCGGGTGCATGTCGACAGGGATACGAGTTCGTAAAATTTAAAATTTTTACGTGCAGCGGAAGAGTTTGCATAAAATAATTTCCTAAATTATTTTAACTTCGTATCTAGCATGCAATCTTATGGTGTGTTGACATAATCATAAAATAAACTTTATGGAAAAGTAAACTAATTTACTAAGTACCTCTCGTAACTCGATGTAAGGGACGAGATCCAACCGTAGCGTCCCTTGGAAGCTCCGCCTCTATTCGCGTCCACGCCGAGTTCTCTTCGGGATGACTTCACAAAGTCGCGAGTTTTGTGCCGACGAGAACTACTAGATCCTCGGAAGGCACAACTAGATGAACAAGAGAAAGTATAGGAAACTAACCAACAAGAAGTAACGGAATCGAATTCCGAGAGGAGAGGAGTCGCTATCCGCTTCTTCTTCTTCTTGTTCGGGTTCTTCTTCTTCTAGTGGCTCACGGCAACACCTTCTTGGTGTTGTGATTGGGCGCCGGCCCTAGAGGAACTAGGGTGCGCCGGCCCTAGAGAGCTAGGGTGTGCCAGCCCTAAGGAAAGAAGAAGAGAAGGAGGAGATAAGAGAAGAGAGAGAGGGAGAGCTCCAATTAATCTCTTAATTAGTTAGGAATAAGGGCTAGCCTTTGGTTCCTTTATATAGTAGCAACTCCTTTGCTAAGTCTCCCTCTAAACCGAATTAAATTTTCTTATTAATTATTCCGTTTAAACCGAGTCTTTATTATAAACCAATTTATAATAAAACTAATTCTTTTTCTCTTTAAATTATGGAATAAATTTTTATAAGAAATTTATAAACTTTCTTATTATAGAAAAAATCAATTCATAATTGATTTTATAAAATTAAAATAAACCAATTCATGGATTATTTTAATCTTCCATAAAAGAATAAATTTCTACAAATTTTATTTATATAAATTTCTCTATACAAATTTATTTATCCATAATTTATAAAATAAATCACACTAGATTTATTTTATTAATTAAACCAATTAAATTGGTTTTTCTCCTCTTATTTGGCCGGCCACCAAAGAGGGTTTAACACCCTCTTTGGCCGGCCAAAACCAACCCAATAAACCACGAATTAAACTCATTTAATTCGCCCAAAAAGCCTTCAAAAGACTTATCCATTTTTGGCTTCCATTGCGCCTCTGACTAACTCAGATTTGACTTGTTTCTCTTGATCAGAAAATCTAATTTTCAACTCGTTTTAAATCTCTCGGATTACTCGTATTGCGTGTGACTAAATAGGCTTTCGATTTATGTTGGCCGCCTATAATTAACCCATTAATTATAGAACGATCATGAGTGGCACCTAGTAGTACATCATGATCCCCAATTAATCGAAAGATCAACGGTTTGACCTCAGAAGAAATTATTCTGAAACCCTTCAGCAGCTCTAATGAGTCGTGCCTCATTCCCTTCACCACCTTATACCCACTTGGTTCAGGACACGGTCTATGGTGTCAGTCCCCACTAGGCTGACTACGTCACACCTAGCCCAAGTAGTGTCTTCCTCGTCCTTTGGATTTCTAATTACTCTCATGTATTTAAGAGACTCGCACTCTTAACATGATATGCTCTGGCCAGAGGCTTTGAGTAACAATCCGACGATAGGCCTGGGTATACATCTCCTCGCAAGGAGTGGTGAATCCTTTGTAGGCTGTTCAAACATCTTCGGGCACTTCGGCTTATACCCGATCATCCTGGGTCCACACCTCCTTGGAGATGCTTGCTTAAGATGTCAAAGTATAAGTCTCCATGACCAAGATGACTTGAACACCGCAAGTCAAAGGAACATCGCACTTAAGCCGCAGTAAGATCTTCATTGACATATCTACATGTAGATTCCCATATGAAGTCTTACAGCTAGTCACTCCAATGAACTAGTTCCCTTAACTAGCATCCATGTTTATCTCCGGACATCCCAATGTCACCAGCTAGTGAGAATCAGCTGATTAGAGAATAACCCATGCTAGTCTCAAGAGAATTGATAGTGTCCGTTTTTATCAATTCATCGACTAGGGATAATTTCAATACTTCACAATTGCACATTAGAGATAATCACTAGTTGTGATCCCATCACAAATTCTCTTATGCTGTGAGTTGTATTGCGGACATTCAGTAGATGAGTTTAAGATCCCAATCAAATACACAAAACATGTATACTCAAATAGTGAATTATCATTTATTAAAATAAATGTTTACATCATAAGGCGATTGCCTTAGGACACTTTTCTCATATCACTAACAGAAGAAGGCATCCGATGCCCCATCCTCTTCAGGTATCTTCGTTATTGAATGTCACTCTATTTCCTCAGATACCTGGGTACTTGATACTGGGTGTAGCTCACATATATGCAATGACATACAGGGGCTAAGGAATAGAAGAAGACTCGTCAAGGGAGAAACGAATCTGCGAGTTGGAAATGGAGCAAAGATTGCTGCTGTTGCCATCGGAACATATTTGCTAAAGCTCCCTACTGGACGTGTCTTAGAATTGGATAATTGTTATTTTGTTCCTTCGTTAATAAAAAACATTGTATCTATTTCATGTTTGAATGAAAAGGGTTATCATTTAACTTTTAGTAACAATTTTGCTCCTAGCCATAGCAGCTCATTATGATTATGAGATATGGCAAATAGATGTGAAAACAGCTTTCCTTAATGGAAACCTGCTTGAGGATGTATACATGATACAACCTGAAGGTTTCACATCGGTTGATAAAACCAAAATATGCAAGCTTCGACGATCCATATATGGACTGAAGCAAGCATCCAAGAGCTGGAACATCCGTTTTGATGAGACAATCAAAGAGTTTGATTTCTCACAAAATCCAGACGAACCTTGTGTGTACAAGAAGGTTAGTGGGAGTGCAGTCGTATTCCTAGTGTTATATGTCAATGACATATTACTTATAGGAAACGATATATCAGTCTTACAGTCGGTTAAAATTTGGTTGTCCAAAACTTTCTCCATGAAAGACCTGGGAGAAGCAACCAATATCCTTGGGATTAAAATCTATAGAGATAGATCAAAACGGTTGCTTGGTCTTTCGCAGTCTACATATATAGACCGAGTGCTAAAAGGGTTTAGCATGTCGGAATCCAAGAAAGGTTACCTTCCCATCAGGCATGGGATCAACCTTTCAAAGTCTATGTGTCCGCGCACAGAAGACGAGAGGATTTGCATGAATAAGATTCCTTATGCATCCGCGATAGGATCTATCATGTATGCTATGTTATGTACTAGGCCCGATGTATCGTATGCTCTGAGCGTCACGAGCAGATACCAGTCTAATCCAGGAATGGATCATTTGGCGGCTGTCAAGACAATCCTTAAGTACTTAAGAAGAACTAAGGATGTGTTCCTAATATATGGAGAAGGAGATATGGTAATACGTGGGTATACAGATGCCAGTTTCCAGACAAATAAGAATGACTCCAAATCTCAGTCTAGATACGTATATACTTTGAATAGAGGCGCAATAAGTTGGAAGAGTTCTAAATAAGACACCGTAGCGGATTCTACCACGGAAGCAATCTGGATCAAGAAGTTTGTCTCAAAACATGGTGAGGTTCCAACCATTGATGAAGCAATACCGGTTTATTGCGACAACAATGGAGCTATTGCACAAGCATAGGAACCAAGGTCTCATCAGCGATCCAAACACGTGCTTCGCCGCTATCATCTGATCAGAAAGATTATAAGTAGGAATGATATACAAATTGAGAAAATTCCCACTGAAAGGAATTTAGCGGATCCTTTAACTAAGGTCTTGCCTCAAAGCAAGTTTGAGGGTCATGTTAGAGCCTGTGGTATTGGATACCGTAGCGATTGGCATTAGGCCAAGTGGGAGTTTGTTGGTAATATGATAGAAGTGTCCTAAGGCAATCACCTTATGATTGTAATTATTTACTTTAATAAATGAATATTCACTATTTGAGTATACATATTCGTGTATTTGATTAAGATCTTAAACTCATTTACTGAATGTCCGCAATACAATTCCAAGCATGAGAGAATTTGTGATGAATTCACAACTAGTGATTATCTCTACATGTGCAATTGTGAAGTATTGAAATTGTCCCTAGTCGATGAATTGATAAATATGGAAACTATCAATTCTATTGAGACTAGCATGGGTTATTCTCTAATCAGCTGATTCTCACTGGCTGGTGACATTGGGATGTCCGGAGATAAACATGAATGTTAGTTAAGGGAACTAGTTCATTGGAGTGACTAGCTGTAAGACTTCATATGGTAATCTACATATAGATATGTCAATGAAGTTCTTACTGCAGCTTAAGTGCGATGTTCCTTTGACTTGCGGTGTTCAAGTCATCTTGGTCATGAAGACTTATACTTTGACATCTTAAGTAAGCATCTCCAAGGAGGTGTGGACCCAGGATGGTTGGGTATAAGCCGAAGTGCCCGAAGATGTTTGAACAGCCTACAAAGGATTCACCACTCCTTGCGAGGAGATGTATACCCAAGGCCTATCGTCGGATTGTTACACGAAGCCTCTGGCCAGAGCACAACATGCTCCGAGTATGAATCTCTAGGAAATATGAGAGTAATTAGAATCCGTTGGACGAGAAAGACATTACTTGGGCTAGGTGTGACGTAGTCAGCCTAGTGGGGACTGACACACATAGACCGTGTCTTGAACCAAGTGGGTATAAGATGGTGAAGGGAATGAGGCATGACTCATTATAGCTGCTGAAGGGTTTCAGAATTATTTCTGAGGTCAACCGTTGATCTTTCGATTAATTGGGGGTCATGATGTACTACTAGGTGCCACTCATGATCGTTCTATAATTGGTTGATTATAGACGGCCAACATAAATCGAAAGTCTATTTAGTCACACGCACAACGAGTAATCCGAGGGATTTTAAACGAGTTGAAAATTGGATTTTCCGATCAAGAGAAATAAGTCGAATCTGAATTTATCAGAGGCGCACCGGAAGCTTAAAATGACTAAGTCTATTGAAGGCTTATTGGTCGAATTAAATGAGTTTAATTCGCAAGGAGACGTCTTGGTTTGGGCGGCCAAAGAAGGTCCCCACCCTCTTTGGTTTGGCCGGCCACAACAAGGAGGGAAACCAATTTATTTGGTTTAAATTATAAAATAAATCAAGCGCGATTTGTTTTATAAAATTATGGATAAATAAATTTATATATAAAGAAATTTATATAAAGAGATTTATTTTCATGGAAATTAAAATAATCCTTGGATTGGTTTATTTTATTTTATAAAATCAATTATGAATTGATTTTTCCATGATAAGAAAAATTTATATAATAAATTTCTTGTGAAAATTTATTCCATAATAAAAGGGGAAGATGTGTTTGTTTTATTATAAATTTAGTTATAATAAAACAAGGCATAACGGAATAATTCATAAGAAAATTTATAAGATAAATTTCTTATGAAAATTTATTCCGTTAAAGGGGAGACTTGGCAATGGAGAGGCTACTATATAAAGGAACCAAGGCAAGGCTTGAATTCCAATCAAGAGATAAAGAAGCAAGCTCTCTCTCTCTCTCCTTCTCTCCCTCTCCCTCCTCTAGGGCCGGCGCCCTCTTCATCCTCTAGGGCCGGCGCACCTCCTAGGGTTGTCGTGAGCCTCCTCCACCAAGAAGGTGCCAAAGAAGAAGAAGAAGCGGGTCGCAACTCCTTCTTTTCCCCGGATCTTGATTCCGTTACTTGGTGGTTAGTCTTCCATCTCCCTCTCTTGATATTCTTGTCGTGCCTTTGGAGAATCTAGTAGTTCTTGTCGGCACGAAACTCGTGACTTTGCGAAGTCATCCCGAAGAGGACTCGGCGTGGACGTAAATAGAGGCGGAGCTTCCAAGGGACGCTACGGTTGGATCTCGTCCCTTTCTACGAGTTACGCGAGGTATTAAGTAAATTAGTTTACTTTCTGCAAAATTTTAATTTATGATCATGTCTCCACAACTTAAGGTTGCATGCTAGATACGTGGTTAAAATAATTTAAGAAATTATTTATGCTAAACCATCTGCTGCACGTAATTAAACTTTAAAATTACGAACCCGTTTCCATGTCAACATGTACCCGGTCCCAACAGATGGGGCATCGGATGCCTTCTTCTTCAAAGACTCAAGATAAACCTTGCAGTTTCTTCGCCAGTGACCCTCCTTACCACAGTGATGGCAAGTGCCTTTTGGTGTCTTTTCAGTCTTTTTGGCCTTTTTCTTCTTTCCCTTATTCTGTTCTTTGGCCTTCCTCTTAGAACCTTTCTTTGAGGAACCAACTAATAGTACTGTCTTTTGATCCTTCTTCACAGAAGGCTCTACAGTCTTCAGCAGGTTGAGCAACTCAGGAATGGTAGTCTCCAGCTTGTTCATCCGATAGTTCATCACAAATTGTGAATAACTTTTGGGCAAACAATGCAGAATTAAGTCAATACTTAATTCATGATCCATTGTAAAACCGAGTGTGCCCAGTCGCTCAATGTTCCCCAACATCTTCAACACAAACAGTGAGACAAAAGTGTCTTCCTGCATTTGAGAGGTGAAGAGGAGTCTGGAGACCTCGAACCTTTCGAATCTCGCCTGCTCGTCAAATAACTCATGAAGATGGAAGATGATGGTATAAGCATCCATATGCTCATGCTGTTTTTGCGGCTCAGGTACCATAGCGGCTAGCATGATGCAACTCGCAAGTTCAGAATCGGTCACATGTTTCTGATAGGCCACTAACTGGTCTGGAGTTGCATTTTCTGGAGGACGGTTGGGAAGTTGATCTTCAAGGACATAAGCAAGCTTCTCTGCCTTGAGGACTATCCTCAGGTTTCGAAGCTAGTCCATAAAGTTTGGCCCAGTCAGTTTATTGGTGTCCAAAATGGAACGCAAATTCAGAGAAGACATGATCGAGTGATTATCCTAGAAATATAAATTGAGCTTATGTGAGAAGAATGATAAAGAATGCATCAACATACATTAATTAAATCCTATTTATTTTTCGAATTGAATAACCCTTTTTATCAATTCGGGAGATCGTAGGAACACCTCCAAATAGGTTGATATCCAACCATAGATAAGAACAACCATGGCTATGGCCATCAAGTTATTCTTAGCTATGAAGGTAGGTATTTTTACCGATTACATATTATATATATGTAACTAACACTTTAAGCTATCAACTAATTGAATGTTTGCATAAATCATTGGGTTGTTAACTCATTAACAAGTATGCAACAATATACATAGCACCCAACTGCACCTCTCTTTACATCGACCTTGGCTGTGGCACAACAAATCGATGCTCCAAGCTTAAGGCTGACCCATTAATCAAGAAATAGTTTTAATATGGTTGGAGTTCATTCAACCGTTTAGTCAGGCTTGGATGTGTCCAACAACCAAAACTAAGGATTGACCTCTGACTCCAACTATATTAATCATAAACTAATTCTATGGTTTGAACATGTTGAGGTTCAAGGCGGGCATGGATGTGTCCATCAACCCAAACAAAAAACAAAACTCCGGTTCTAACCATATTAATGGAAGGTGTTGGCCTTAATATTTTGTAAGGGGTCTTGGGTCTCATCTTTTCTTTTCTAAGCACATTCATGACATATAATTATGTCATGTATTAACGATTTCCTTAATAAAGTTTGTATGTGACTTTATTTATCAAGTCTCATTAATTGAATTAGAAACCGGATTTCCTAATTCTAATTTCATACTTTATTCAAGGAATTGTTTTGGGAAACAATTTCCTAAATTGTCATAATCAATTTCGGAAATAATATGTTTAAGACTTTGATTTCTCTAAATCAAATCTTATTAAATTAAGAGACAGATTCCCTTAATTCAACCACATATTATTTTCATGAAAATCTTATTTAAGAAAACTCTATAGGAAACCATTTTCCTAATTAATTTTGGAGACAACAATATGTAAGAGCATCACCTCTTAAATCAAATAAGGAAATTATCGTTTGAGAATCACCTCAAAATTTCCAAGATTTGATTACATATTTTATTTATGGATTTATTAATTTCAACAAATTATTTTCTTTGGGTGGCTCCCCGAGGCTTAGATACCCAAAAAAAAGAATTTGTTGTAAATCTAATTTGGTCTGCTACCCGAGGCGTAACCAAATTAAACATGACAATTTTATTCAAAATAGGAAATTAAATTACAACAACTAACTTTAAATTGGACGGCTCCCCGAGGCTCAATCCAAAATAAAGAATTTTGTTAATAATTTAAAACCAATTCGAATTTAATTGTCAATTAATAATTCATAAATTTGTCTAGACTTTCTTGAAAGAAAGTGCCCAAAATTGCGAGATTTCATAATAGGTTTTCAGAATAATTGTAAGTTTCTGGTACAAAGAAAACTTACATATTTCCAAAATTGGAAAATTTCCAAAATAGGAAATTTCCAAAATTGAAAAGTTTCCAAAAATGGGAAGTTTTTACAATTATCATAAAATTTCAGAAATTAGGATATTTTAAAAGTTTGCGAAATTTCATGAGGATTTTCAAATTTTGAAATTCCTAAATCTAAAATTTATCATAATTGGAAAGTTTCTATAATTGGAAAATTTTTCAAAATTGAGATCATGACAAAGTTTTCCGCAAAACAATTATATGATTATGTTGAACACTAACCGGCTCTGATACCACTGTTGGGACCGGGTGCATGTTGACATGGATACGGGTTCGTAATTTTAAAATTTAATTACGTGCAGCGGAAGGTTTAGCATAAATAATTTCTCAAATTATTTTAACCACGTATCTAGCATGCAACCTTATGTTGTGGAGACATGATCATACATTTAAAATTTTGCAGAAAGTAAACTAATTTACTTAATACCTCGCGTAACTCGTAGAAAGGGACGAGATCCAACCGTAGCGTCCCTTGGAAGCTCCGCCTCTATTCGCGTCCACGCCGAGTTTTCTTCGGGATGACTTCGCAAAGCCACGAGTTTCGTGCCGACAAGAACTACTAGATTCTCCAAAGGCACGACAAGAAACCAAGAGAGAGATGGAAAACTAACCACCAAACGAAGAACGGAATCAAGATTCCGGGAGGAAGGAAGGAGTCGCGCCCGCTTCTTCTTCTTCTTCGGCTTCTTCTTGGTGGTGGAAGCTCACGGCAAAGGGGGAGGGCTCTAGGGCCGGCGGCACTAGAAGAGGGAGAGGGAGAGAGGCTAGGCAAGAATCCTTGATCTCTTGGATTAATTTCCAAGCCTTGCCTTGGTACCTTTATATAGTAGCCTCTTAATCGCCAAGTCTCCTCTTAACGGAATAAATTTTTTATAAGAAATTTATCTTATAAATTTTTCTATGAATTATTCCGTTATGCCAAGTTTTTATTATAACTTAATTTATAATAAAAACAACCATGTCTCCCCTTTTATTATGGAAAGAAATTTCTTTATATAAATTTCTTTATATAAATTTCCTTATCATGGTAAATCAATCCATTATTGATTTTATAAAATAAATAAACCATTCCAAGGTTTATTTTAATTTCCATGATAAATAAATCTCTTTATATAAATTTCTTTATATAATTTCTTTATACAAATTTCTTTATCCATAATTTTATAAGACAAACCACGCGCGGTTTATTTTATAATTTGAACCAAACAATTTGGTTCTTCCCTCTTATTGTGGCCGGCCAAACAAAGAGGGGGGGACCCTCTTTGGCCGGCCAAACCAAGCCACGACTCACGAATTAAACTCATTTAATTCGTTCAATAAGTCTTCAAAAGACTTAGCCATTTTATGCTTCCGATGCTCTCTGAAAAATTCAGATTCGACTTATCTCTCTTGATCGGAAAATCCAATTTTCAACTCGTTTTAAATCCCTCGGATCACTCGTAGTGCGTGTGACTAAATAGGCATCCGATTTATGTTGGCCGTCTATAATTAACCAATTATAGAACGATCATGAGTGGCACCTAGTAGTACATCATGATCCCCAATTAATCGAAAGATCAACGGTTGACCTCAGAAATAATTCTGAAACCCTTCAGTAGCTATAATGAGTCGTGCCCCATTCCCTTCACCATCTTATACCCACTTGGTTCAGGACACGGTCTATGTGTGTCAGTCCCCACTAGGCTGACTACGTTACACCTAGCCCAAGCAATGTCTTTCTCGTCCAACGGATTCTAATTACTCTCATGTTTCTTAGAAATTCATACTCTGAACATGTCATGCTCTGGCCAGAGGCTTCGAGTAACAATCCGACGATAGGCCTTGGGTATACATCCCTCGCAAGGAGTGGTGAATCCTTTGTAGGCTGTTCAAACATCTTCGGGCACTTCGGCTTATACTCCAACCATCCTGGGTCCACACCTCCTTGGAGATGCTTGCTTAAGATGTCAAAGTATAAGTCTTCATGACCAAGATGACTTGAACACGCAAGTCAAAGGAACATCGCACTTAAGCTGCAGTAAGAACTTCATTGACATATCTATATGTAGATTACCATATGAAGTCTTACAGCTAGTAACTCCATTGGACTAGTTCCCTTAACTAGCATTCATGTTTATCTCCGGACATCCCAATGTCACCAGCCAGTGAGAATCAGCTGATTAGAGAATAACCCATGC
>JAGFNQ010006691.1:216312-239906 GCA_024364735.1 Boesenbergia rotunda | reverse complement strand
TTGTATGTCATTCCTACTTATAATCTCTCTGATCAGATGATAGCGTTGAAGCACGTGTTTGGATCGCTGATGAGACTTGGTTCCTTCGCTTGTGCAATAGCTCCATTGTTGTCGCAGTAAACCGGCACTGCTTCATCAATGGTTGGAACCACACCAAGTTCTGAGACAAACTTCTTGATCCAAACTGCTTCCTTTGCTGCTTCCGAAGCTGCGATATATTCCGCTTCCGGGTAGAATCTGCTACGGTGTCTTGTTGGAACTTTTCCAACTTACTGCGCCTCCATTCAAAATAATACGTATCCAGACTGCGATTTGGAGTCATCCTTATCTGTCTGGAAACTGGCATCTGTATACCCACGTATTACATATCTCCTTCTCCATATATTAGGAACACATCCTTAGTTCTTCTTAAGTACTTAAGGATTGTCTTGACAGCCGCCCAATGATCCATTCCTGGATCAGACTGGTATCTACTCGTGGCACTCAGAGCATACGATACATCGGGTCGAGTACATAACATAGCATACATGATAGATCCTATTGCGGATGCATAAGGAATCTTATTCATGTAAATCCTCTCGTCTTCTGTGTGCGGACACATAGACTTTGAAAGGTTGATCCCATGCCTGATGGAAGGTAACCTTTCTTGGATTCCGTCATGCTAAACCCTTTTAGCACTCGGTCTATATGCGTAGACTGCGAAAGACCAAGCAACCGTTTTTGATCTATCTCTATAGATTTTAATCCCAAGGATATAGGTTGCTTCTCCCAGGTCTTTCATGGAGAAAGTTTTGGACAACCAAATTCCATTTAACCGACTGTAAGACTGATATATCGTTTCCTATAAGTAACATGTCATCGACATATAATACTAGGAATACGACTGCACTCCCACGAACCTTCTTGTACACACAAGGTTCGTCAGGATTTTGTGAGAAATCAAACTTTTTGATTGTTTCATCAAAACGGATGTTCCAGCTCCTAGATGCTTGCTTCAGTCCATATATGGATTGTCGAAGCTTGCATATCTTGCTTTTGTCAACCGATGTAAAACCTTCAGGTTGTATCACGCATACATCCTCAAGCAGGTTTCCATTAAGGAAAGCTGTTTTCACATCCATTTGCCATATCTCATAATCACAATGAGCTGCTATGGCCAGGAGCATCCGAATGGACTTATCTTCCACGTCGGTTTTCTTCTTGAAAATCCACTTGCACCCTATGGGCTTAATCCCTTCAGGTGGGTTAACCAAGTCCCATACTTGGTTTTTATACATGGAATCCATTTCCGACTTCATGGCCTCAAGCCATCTGTCCCTTTCTGAATTTTTCAGAACATCTTCATAACTGATAGGTTCATCATCGCTTATGAGTAACACGTCGTTCGATTCACTTACGAGAAATCTGTATCTCTCTGGAATATTGCGTGTCCTATCAAACCTACGAAGAGGTGGTGTTGTTTTAGGTTCAACTGATAGCTCATCATTATGAGTTATTAGTTGTGGGTCTAGTCTAGGTGTCTCTGTAATGTCTATTGGAGTTTCTTGAACTTCATCAAGTTCAATGTCACTCCCACTATTTTCTTGTAAAAGAAACTCTTTTTCCAGAAATACAGCATGCCTTGAAACAAACACCTTTTGTTCCAAGGGATGATAGAATTGGTAACCCTTCGTTTCCTTAGGGTATCCAATAAATAGACATTTATCAGACTTAGCATCCAATTTGTCTGATACAACCCGCTTTACATAAGCAGGACAACCCCATATCTTAAGGTGAGTTAAGTGAGGTTTCTTACTATTCCAAATCTCATATGGAGTAGTAGAGACTACCTTGGTCGGGACTCTGTTTAGCAAGTAAACAGCTGTCTTAAGTGCATGGCCTCAAAAGGACTTTGGAAGAGTTGCATGGTTCATCATGGATCTAACCATGTCCATCAAGGTTCGGTTATGCCTCTCAGATACACCATTATGCTGTGGTGTATACGGCAAAGTCCATTGAGACAATATCCCATTGTCCCTAAGATAATCTTGAAACTCTTGACTCAAGTATTCACCACCCCGATCGGATCGAAGTATCTTAATACTTTTGCCAAGCTGCTTCTCTACTTCATTTCTGAACTCTTTGAATTTCTCAAAAGCTTCAGATTTGTGTTTCATCAAGAACACATACCCGAATCGTGAGTGATCATCGATAAAGGTGATGAAGTAGCTATAGCCTCCTTGTGCATTGGTCCACATACATCAGTATGTATTAGACCAAGCAATTCTCCCACTGGATTACCTTTTCCGGAAAAGGGTAATTTAGCCATCTTGCCTTTTAAGCATGATTCGCATGTATCAAATGAACCGGGTTCAAATGATTCCAGAATTCCACATCGGTGTAATTTGGTCATGCGTTTCTTACTTATATGGCCAAGACGACAATGCCAAGTGTAGGAGTCTATTCGATTATCTATTCGCGCACGCTTGTTGCTTATTTCGATATTGAAAATGTCATTGGATAAATCTAACGTGTAGATACCATTGCACAAAGTTCCGATCCCATAAAGAACGCCATTTAAAGTTATGTAACAACAATTGTTACTAAATTTAAATGGTAACCCTTTTCATTCAACCATGAAATAGATACAATGTTCTTTATTAACGAAAGAACAAAATAATAATTATCCAATTCTAAGACACGTCCAGTGGGGAGCTTTAACAAATATGTTCCGATGGCAACAGCAGCAATCTTTGCTCCGTTTCCAACTCGCAAATTCGCTTCTCCTTTGACGAGTCTTCTTCTATTCCTTAGCCCCAGTATGTCATTACATATATGTGAGCTACACCCAGTATCAAGTACCCAAGTGTTTGAGGAAATAGAGTGACATTCAATAACGAAGATACTTGAAGAGGATGGGGCATCGGATGCCTTCTCTTTCAAGGACTCAAGATAAATCTTGCAGTTTCTTCGCAAGTGATCCTCCTTGCCACAGTGATGGCAAGTGCCTTTTAGGGTATTTTCAGTCTTTTTGGCCTTTTTCTCCTTTCCCTTTTTCTGTTCTTTGGCCTTCCTCTTAGAACCTTTCTTCAAGGAACCAACTAACAGTACCGTCTTTAGATCCTGCTTCACAGAAGGCTTTAAAGTCTTCAGCAGGTTGAGCAACTCAGGAAACTGGTCTGGAGTTGCACTTTTGGGAGGACGGTTGGGAAGTTGATCTTCAAGGACATTAGCAAGCTTCTTGCCTTGAGGACTATCCTCAGGTTTCGAAGCCAGTCCATGAAGTTTGGCCCAGTCAGTTTATTGGTGTCCAAAATGGAGCGCAAGTTTAGAGAAGACATGATCGAGTGATTAACCTAGAAATACAAATTGAGTTTATGTGAGAAGATTGATTAAAGAATGTATCAACATACATTAATAAAATCCTATTTATTTTTCAAATTGAATAACCCTTTTTATCAATTCGGGAGATCGTAGGAACATCTCCAAATAGGTTGATATCCAACCACAGATAAGAACCACCATGGCTGTGGCCATCAAGTTATTCTTAGCTATGAAGGTAGGTAATTACACCGATTACATATCACATATATGTAACTATCACTTTATGCTATCAACTAATTGAATGTTTGCATAAATCATTGGGTTGTTAACTCATTAACAAGTATGCAACAATATACATAGCACCCAACTGCATCTCTCTTTACATCGACCTTGGCTGTGGCATAACAAATCGATGCTCCAAGCTTAAGGTTGACCCATTAATCAAGAAATAGTTTTAATATGGTTGGAGCTCATTCAACCGTTTAGTCAGGCTTGGATGTGTCCAACAACCAAAACTAAGGATTGACCACTGACTCCAACTATATTAATCATAAACTAATTCCATGGTTTGAACATGTTGAGGTTCAAGCCGGGCATGGATGTGTCCATCAACCCAAACGAGAAACAAAACTCCGGTTCTAACCATATTAATGGAAGGTGTTGCCTTAATATTTTATAAGGGGTTTTGGGTCTCATCTTTTTCTTTTAAGCACATTCATGACATATAATTATGTCATGTACTAACGATTTCCTTAATAAAGTATGTATGTGACTTAAGTTATCAAGTCTCATTAATTGAATTAGGAACCGGATTTCCTAATTCTAATCTCATACTATATTAAAGGAATTGTTTTGGGAAACAATTTCCTAAATTGTCATAATCAATTTCGGAAATAATATGTTTAAGACTTTGATTTCTCTAAATCAAATCTTATTAAATAAGAGGCAATTCCCTTAATTCAACGACATATTATTTTCATGAAAATCTCATTTAAGAAAACTCTATAGGAAACCATTTCCTAATTAATTTTGGAGACAACAATATGTAAGAGTATCACCTCTTAAATCATATTTTATTCATGGATTTAATTAATTACAACAAATCGTTTTCTAAGGGTGGCTCCCTGAGGCTCAGATACCCAAAGAAAAATAATTTGTTGTAAATCCAATTGGACGGCTCCCCGAGGCTCAATCCAAATCAAACATGACAATTTCAATTAAAAATTGGGAAATTAAATTACAACAACTAGCTTTAAATTGGACGGCTCCCCGAGGCTCAATCCAAAATAAAAAATTTTGTTGTCAATTTAAAGACCAATTCAAATTTAATTGTCAATTAACTGTCCATGAATTTGTCTAGACTTTCTTAAAAGAAAGTGCCAAAATTGCGAGATTTCATAAATTGGTTTTCAGAATAATTGTAAGTTTCTGTTACAAAGAAAACTTACATATTTTCAAAATTGGAAAATTTCTAAAATTAGAAAAATTTCCAAAATTGGAAAGTTTCCAAAGATGGGAAGTTTTCACAATTATTATAAAATTTTTAGAAACTAGGATATTTCAAAAGTTTGCGAAATTTCATGAGGATTTCCAAACTTAGAAATTCCTAAATCTAAAATTTATTATAATTAGAAAATTTCCATAATTGAAAAATTTTTCCAAAATTGAGATTATGACAAAGTGTTCCGCAAAACAATTATATGATTATATCGAACACTAACCGGCTCTGATACCACGGTTGGGACCGGGTGCATGTCGACAAGGATACGGGTTCGTAAATTTTTAAATTTTTACGTGCAGCGGAAGAATTAGCATAAAATAATTTCCTAAATTATTTTAACCACGTATCTAGCATGCAACCTTATGGTGTATGGACATAATCATAAATTAAAACTTTGTGGAAAAGTAAACTAATTTACTAAGTACCTCGCGTAACTCGAAGTAAGGGACAAGATCCAACCGTAGCGTCCCTTGGAAGCTTCGCCTCTATTCGCGTCCACGCCGAGTTCTCTTCGGGATGACTTCGCAAAGTCACGAGTTTTGTGCCGACGAGAACTACTAGATTCTCTAATGGCACAACTAGAAGAACAAGAGAAAAGAATGGAAACTCACCAACAAGAAACGGAATCTAAATTCCGGGAAGAGAGGAGTTGTGATCCGCGTCTTCTTCTTCTTGTCTTGGCTTCTCCTTCTCCTTGATAGCTCACGGCAACCAACCCTAAGGGAAGAAGTGCGCCGGCCCTAGGTGGATGAAGGGGCACCGGCCCTAGTTGCCTCAAGGGGCGCCGGCCCTAGGGTTGAGAAGGGGAAAAGGGAGGAAGAGAATAAGAGAGAGAGAGGGAGAGGATTAACTCTTAATCAACTTAATTGATTGGAATTGAAGGCTAGCCTTTGGTTCCTATATATAGTAACCTCTCCCTTGCTAAGTCTCCTCTTTAACGGAATTAACGGAATTAATTTTCATAAGAAATTTATCTTATAAATTTTCTTATGAATAATTCCGTTATGCCTAGTTTTATTATAACTAACTTTATAATAAAACAAATTATTCTCTTCTTTAATTATGGAATAAATTTTATAAGAAATTTATAAATTTTTCTTTTAATAGAAAAATCAATTCATAATTGATTTTATAAAATTAAAATAAACCACTCCACGGATTATTTTAATTTCCCAAAAAAAATAAATTTATATAAATTTCTTTATACAAATTTATTTATCCATAATTTATAAAACAAATCGCTCTAGATTTATTTTATTAATTAAACCAATTAAATTGGTTTATTCCCTTTTTAATGGCCAGCCAAACCAAGAGGGTGGACACCCTCTTTGGCTGGCCAAACCAAGCCGATTCCATCGCGAATTAAACTCATTTAATTCGCCCATTAAGCCTCCAAAAGACTTAGTCATTTTAAGTTTCCGTTGCGCCTCTGATTAACTCAGATTCGACTTATTTCTCTTGATCGGAAAATCTAATTTTCAACTCGTTTTAAATCCCTCGGATTACTCGTAGTGCGTGTGACTAAATAGGCATTCGATTTATGTTGGTCGTCTATAATCAACTAATTATAGAACGATCATGAGTGGCACCTAGTAGTACATCATGACCCCCAATTAATCGAAAGATCAACGGTTTGACCTCAGAAGTAATTCTGAAACCCTTCAGCAGCTCTAATGAATCGTGCCCCATTCCCTTCACTACCTTATACACACTTGGTTCAGGACATGGTCTGTTTGTGTCAGTCCCCACTAGACTGACTACGTCACACCTAGCCCAAGTAGTGTCTTTCTCGTCCTTTGAATTTCTAATTACTCTCATGTATTTAAGAGACTCACACTCTAAACATGATATACTCTGGCCAGAGGTTTTGAGTAACAATCCGACGATAGGCCTGGGTATACATCTCCTCGCAAGGAGTGGTGAATCCTTTGTAGGCTGTTCAAACATCTTCGGGCACTTCGGCTTATACCCAATCATCCTGGGTCCACACCTCCTTGGAGATGCTTGCTTAAGATGTTAAAGTATAAGTCTCCATGACCAAGATGACTTGAACACCGTAAGTCAAAGGAACATCCCACTTAAGCTGCAGTAAGAACTTCATTGACATATCTACATGTAGATTCTCATATGAAGTCTTACAGCTAGTCACTCCAATGTACTAGTTCCCTTAACTAGCATCCATGTTTATCTCCGGACATCCCAATGTCACCAGCCAGTGAGAATCAGCTGATTAGAGAATAACTCATGCTAGTCTCAACAGAATTGATAGTGTCCGTTTTTATCAATTCATCGACTAGGGATAATTTCAATACTTCACAATTGCACATTTAGAGATAATCACTAGTTGTGATCCCATCACAAATTCTCTTATGCTGTGAATTGTATTGCGGACATTCAGTAGATGAGTTTAAGATCTCAATCAAATACACAAACATGTATACTCAAATAGTGAATTATCATTTATTAGAATAAATGTTTACAATCATAAGGCGATTACCTTAGGACACTTCTCTCATATTACTAACAGGGGAGAGATTGGAATGGAGAGAAAAGAAGGTTTTAAAATTTAAATTTTTACAAATTAAAAAATTTAAATTTTTACAAATTAAATTTTTTTTCAAAAACTTTTATCTCCTTTTTCAAAAAGTAAAGTAATTCAAAATTCTTTTTGAAAATTTTCTAAGTACTTAATTCAAAATTCTTTTTGAAAATCTTCTAAGTACTTAATTCAAAATTCTTTTTGAAAATTTTCTAAGTAAAGTAATTCAAAATTCTTTTTAAAAATTTTCTAAGTACTTAACTCAAAAATTGGTTTGGAAAATTTTCTAAGTGCTCAACTCGATAATATTCTGAAAAATTTTTCTAACTTGAAAATCCCTTTTTGAAAGTTTTCTAAGTGTTGAAAACCTGAAAAATCTTTTCATTTTATGATAGACAAGGACTTAGAAATATTTTCAAAAACCCCACGTATTCTTGAAAAACTCAAGGGGAGAATTTATTCCAAGGGGAGGAAATTAAGTATCTTACTTGCTTCATTAACTTAACTTTTTGAACTGTGTTGCCATAAATCAAAAAGGGGGAGATTGTTGGTACAGGCAGCACCTAAGTCAAACCTGGGTTTTGATAATGGCAAAGGGTTCAGAAGTTAAGATGTTATTGTGATCTAACTTGTTCACTGAGTGTGCAGGAAGAAGTCCTAGGTACACTAGGCAAGAAGTCCTGGCAAAGAGGTGGGCATAGAAGTCCTGGTCAAGGACTGGGCAAGAAGACCTAACCGAAAGTCGGGCAAAGAAGTCCTGGCAAGGGGCTGGGCACCAAAGACCTGACCGGAAGTTGGGCAAGAAGACATGACCGGAAGTTGGGCACGAAGACCTGGTTAGGTGGATTGGGCAAAAGTCCAACCGGAGGAGCCAGTTGGCAAAAGGTAAACTCTCCTGAGAGGAGTAGGTGAGGACGCGTTCCCCGTTGAGGGAATAGTAGGCGTCGGTTCGACCTAGAGTTCCATTTGGGAGACCCGATGTCAGAACCAAGATAGCTAAGGCTGTAAATAATGACTAATACTCTTTCTTAGTTTGTTTTGGAACTAACCTTGGTTGCAAAGACCGAAGGATTGTGTTTCTGTAGCTCAGAACGCCCCAAAGGAATGGGGTAGGTCACTGGGCTAGGCGCCCGGGAGGACCCGGGCGCCCAAGGTCAAAGCCAAAGCAGCCATCGAAGCAAATCTGCCACGAAGCCAATGGACCAGGTCAACCCAGGCACCCGAGAGATCTCGGGCGCCCCAGTCAACCCATGTGCCGAGTCGAAGGGGATAAGCGCTGACCGAGCCCGCGGATGGAGATTCTCGCAGAATGAGGCACGTGTCAGGCGCCCCCATGGGTGCTATAAAAGGGGGTTCACCCCCAAGGCTTCGATATCCATTCTTTCTAAAGCTCTAAACACTTTCGCTCAAGCACTGCGCCCCGGCAAAGTTCGATTTCGAGATTCTAGCACCGACGATGACCCTCTGCTCCAAAATTCGATCCACTCGGGCGTAGGTAAAATTTCAGTTTACAAATGTGTTGTGATTTAGTTTTTCAAATTCTATATCTGTACTATCAATCTGTAAAAATCTTTTCGAATATAGAATTGTCCAAAGTAAACGGTCAAGGACCGTGGGCCTTGGAGTAGGAGCCGACCGTGACTCCGAACCAAGTAAAAAATCGACTTGTGTTCTTGTGTACTTTATTTCTTTCTGCTGCGTATATTCTTTAACTGTCCAAAAAATTTTGATAACGATATTCACCCCCCCCCCTCTATCATTCTCTTCAATCCAACAGGCTTGGCCTCAGAGTTGTACATACCCAGCCAAGAGCTGATTAAACCTACAGGCTCTCGGTGTGTAAGCTTGGCCTCGGAGCTGTACACGCCCGGCCAAGAGCTGATTAAATCCTACAGTCTCTCGGTGTGTAGGCTTAGCCTCGGAGCTGTACACGCCCGACCAAGAGATGATTAAATCCTACAGCCTCTCGGTGTGTAGGCTTGGCCTTGGAGCTGTACACGCCCGTCCAAGAGCTGATTAAATCCTACAGCCTCTTGGTGTGTAGGCTTGGCCTCGGAGCTGTACACGCCCGGCCAAGTGCTGATAAAATCTTACAGCCTCTCGGCGTGTAGGCTTGGCCTCGAAGCTGTACACGCCCGGTCAAGAGCTGATTAAATCCTACAGCCTCTCGGTGTGTAGGCTTGGCCTCGGAGCTGTACACGCCCGGCCAAGAGCTGATTAAATCCTACAGCCTCTTGGTGTGTAGGCTTGGCCCCGGAGCTGTACACGCCCGGACAATAGTTGATTAAACCTATAGCCTCCTCGAGAGTCGTACACTGTACAAACCCCACCAAAACCAAATAAAAGAATTATGTCTGCCCCAGCTAACCAGGACCGAAGCTGAATATTTTGAGAAAAGCAGGAAATTACGCTAAAAACATGGAGTTTGACAGCAAATCAAACAAATATTTGCCTTAGGGGCAGAGAGTTTAATAAGAATAGGCTATAGCAGCCAAGGGAGAATCGGGGGAGGATATGCACACAATAAGGGGTGCCTTACAAAGCCTGCTCTTCGGGAGAAAGGTCATCCCAGACATGCTGAATAGTTATGGCGCGCAAGTCGGAGCCTGGTTGCAGTAGCTGGACTTTCTCCAACTGCTTGATGGCACCATAGAAGCCCTGTATGAGGCTCTTAAATGCTTACGCAGCTACCCGATTGGCATACTCCTCTGACTCCAAAAATTTGTCCTTGTATGCCGCCTCAATCTGGGATACCTGAGGTACAAGATCCCTTTGCTGCTGCTGGGCCCTAGCTTCGACTTTGGCTAGTTTTCGTGCCTCCACCTCCCGGAGCAGGCGCGCCTGAACCCCTTGTACTTCGTGAAGCTTTTGGGAAGCAGCAGCAGCTCGCGCATTGGCTTGGATTACTTGATCTTGGAGATCGGCTACGTAAGAGCTCGATAGTTCCAAGTCGTGTTCTCGCAAAAACATCACGCGTTCGTGTTCTGCGCCCCGATCTTCCAAGATTTTCTTAGTAGACTCCAGGAGGTTAACTTGGTCGGATAGCTCCTCATTGCGAGTTCGGAGTTGCTCTCGCTCTTGCGATAGTTTCTGCAAGTCCTCTTCCAGAGCCTGGTTCCTCTCGGACCCCAAGCGTTCCCGGAGTTTGTACCCATGCAGGGTATCATCGGTCGCTATTAAGGCGGACAGGTAATGATTAGCTTTCTCTCGGAGGACTCGGCTGAACTCTAGCTGCAGGAGGTCGGCCTCACGAGCCCGGCCGGTTCCTGCCTTAGCATCCGCCACCTGCTGCAGGAGATTCTCAATAACCCCTCCGGCCTACAGTAGACGGTTCGTGGCTGCGCAGTTCGAAGCAACCTGGGGGTGAATACAGATAGTCAGTAAAAGGATGCTGAGAGGAAGTGAATGTTGGATCGAGAGAAATGATAGAGGGGGGGGTGAATATCGTTAATCGTTTTCGAATTAAAAATAAGAGCATACGCAGCGGAAAATTAAATCACAACACAAAGACGCAAGCAGTTTTACTTGGTTCGGAGTCGCGGTCGGCTCCTACTCCAAGGCCCACGGTCGTTGACCGTTTACTGTGGGCAATTCTATATGTGCGCAAAACCAGTTTACAAAATGTATTACAGGAAATGGTACTATAAACTTAAAAGTGGCTCTTCGTTACCGACGTCCGGTGTAGATTGTATTTTCTAAGCAGAGGGATGTCGTCGGCGCTTGTATCTCGAGTCGGGAGGTTTCCGGAGCAGAGCGCGGGAGTAGAAGAGCGTGAATGCGTTGGAAGAATTGATTGTGGAAGCCTTGGGGTCGAGGGCCCTTTTATAGCCCCTGGGGTCGCCCGGGACGTCGGGGGCGCCCCCCCCCCCCCCACGTGTCACCTGATCCGGACACATCTCGGTCAGCTTTGATCCCTTTAAACTCGGGATCGAGCTTTGACGGGGGAGCCCGGGACGCTGGGGGCGCCCTGGTTGACTGGGTCGACTCTTATCCGTTGGCTTTACTGGCTTCTACTTCGTTGGCTTGCACTAGGGCGCCCGGGACGCTGGGGGCGACCGAGAGCACGGGGGCGCCCGGGAGCACGGGGGCGCCTGGGAGCACGGGGGCGCCCCGCCCATAAGCTGCCGAAGTACTTCTTTTAGTTCATCTATTTTGTATTCACCTTGGGGGCGCCCGGGACACTCCGGGCGCCCTACTCAGCAGCTGCCTCACTCCTTTGAGGCTCTCTGAGCTGCAGACACTCGTTCCTTCGGTCCTGCATCCAGGGTTAGTCCAAAACAACATAAAGCAATAATATGTTAGTTTTATACAGCCTTAGCTGTCTTGGTTCTGACTTTGGGTCTCCAAAATGGAGCCCTAGGTCGAACTGACGCCTACTATTCCCTCGAACGGGGAACGCGTCCTCACCTACTCCTCTCGGGAGAATTTACCTGATGCCAACCAGCTCCTCCGGTTGGACTTTTGCCCAGCTGTCCTTCGCCAGGTGCCTAGCTGTCCTTCGCCAGGTCTTCAATACCAAGCTGTCCTTCGCCTGGTGCCTAGCAGTCCTTCGCTAGGTCTTTGGTACCAAGCTGTCCTTCGCCTGGTGCCTAACAGTCCTTCGCTAGGTCTTTGTATCCTGGCATTTCTTCGCCAGGTGCCTAGCATTCCTTCGCTAGGGCTTTGTATCCTGGCAGCCCTTCGCCAGGTGCCTAGCAGTCCTTCGCTAGGGCTTTGTATCCTGGCATTCCTTTGCCAGGTGCCTAGCAGTCCTTCGCTAGGGCTTTGTATCCTAGCAGCCCTTCGCCAGGTGCCTAGCAGCCCTTCGCCAGGTGCCTAGCAGCCCTTTCCTAGGACTTTGTTTCCTGGCAGCCCTTCGCCAGGTGCCTAGCAGCCCTTCGCTAGGACTTTGTCTCTGCACACTTGAGTAACTTTATTAGATCACAAATAACACTTAACTTTGAATCCTTTGCCAATATCAAAACAAGGTTCGATATGGTGCTTCCTGCACCAACAGTGAAGAGCACGTGAGAGATACCTATCGCCAGTAAGGATTGATGCAACATGCCCAGGTATAGGGCTGATCCGGCTACCCGCCACGGTGGACCGAGAGCTCCCTCAGCAGGGGGAGCGGAGGCCAGGGTTGTCACGGGAGGGGGGGAGCGTCTCCTTCTGAGCTTGAAGCACTCAGTGATGCCTCTGCGGTGACTCCCTCTATGCGAATGGACTGAGAACTGTCGATCATCTTCTTCTTCGCTGAAGGAGCCTTCCGATGGGAGCGGGGAAACCCCGTGGACACCTCCTTGCCGCCAGGAAGATCGGCCGTAGGAGCTGCGGCATCAGTAATGGGAGGAGACGTAGCAATGACAGGGGATGAGGTCCCTGCCCCGATGATCGGAGGTTGAGAGGTCGCATCCTCGGGGGTAGCCGAGCGCAAGCCTCTCTTCAATCGTTTCAGGGGACGATCCCGTTGGGATCACCATTCTTGTTGTTTCTTTCCAGGCACAAGGACGACAGAGGGCGCGTTAGACGGCGAAGACGCCTCTTTCTCCTGTGAAGCCTCCGAACGGGTAGCTGGGGGCTCCCCTTTACAGATCTGGGGCGACGCTAAGACGTCATTGCCGTGGGGGACTGCTGATATTGCTAGGCCCGTTGACAGCTCCCCCTCCCTTTCGCCACCCTCGGAAGGGATTCCTGCGGGGGTCGAAGATACCAACCCGGGGATCAATGCTTGTTCATTAGCCTGGTCCCACTTTAGAAACTTATTCTTCACAAGAGGGAGCATGATATCGTCTGCAGGGTAAAAGGCAGGAAGGCATCAGCAAACATTAACCGAGCACCATACCAAGGTAAAGTAACACACATATGTTGGAGCTAAGGGGGATGCTCTTGGGGCTAATCTCCGCCAGATAAAGGAGCTCCTCACACTGCACCAACTGGAGCCCATGGAATTCCATCCCGTCAAAGATACTTTTAGCCCTCTGATATCCCACGTCCTATTGAAAATCACCCAGGTCGGGGCCAAGGGGCAAGTTCTGATGGATCGACTGGCGTGCTTGAGGGGGGTGAATAGCAATTCTCGAACCCCTTTCTTCCTGCACGGTTAGTTGCACAGCGGAATATACAATAAAACAATAACAAAATCACTAACCAATGCTAACACAGACGATTTACTTGGTATCCACCCCGGACGGGTGACTAATCCAAGAATCCGTCGGTGGATCAATCCCCGGATAACCTCCAGCTAACTCTGTCGCTCCTTCTGGGCGAAGAAACCTCACCACAACACCTTTAGAAGACCTGAGCACAAAGACTACTATCTTGCCTTTTACCAAGATAAGATTCGTCAAGAATCTCAACCACCATGAAGTCCTCTTTAAATAGGACTCGGGCTGAAACCCTCGCTACCAGTCGACTGCCCCAAGGGCAATCGACCGGTGCCACTGAAATTCGATCGTTGCACCCCCAACGTTCGAATTCTCAGCCAACTCACCAGCCACCTACCAGTCGACTGCTCCCAGAGCAGTCGACTGGTCCCCAGCTGAACCCTTCCCAAATACAATCATACTGCACTCGTACCCTCACGACTCGACTAACTCCTCCTCCGCAACCTCGACTGTTGCCTTCGCGCCCTCTTCATCTTCGACTCTCGTCCCTTGGATGCGCACACAAACCTCCAGTTTGCCTCCATGCCACCCTTCACGTATGCCTCAAAGTCCGCGCCCATCAGCTCATCGTCCCTACTCTCCAAGGTCCCTCGGGTGCACACAAGCCTCCAGCATGTCTCCATGCCACCCTTCACTGTACTGAGGTCGTCCAGCCAAGTCCATATGTGTAACCTGTACAACCTGCACACTTAACATACACATATAAGATCACAAGGGTAAACCTAACTTAAACCCTTTGCCCAAACATCAAAACACTTTGCCTCAACAAGTTCTTCGTCCAATGGATGTCGCTAAAAGGACGTTCGGGAAGCCGAATGTAGAAAAATCTTTCCTTCCACCCCTTGTGGGAGGAAGGAAGGCTTCCCAAAAACCTATGACCACTGCGAGCGGTGAAGCCAAATGCCTCGTGAGATCCAACGGGGACGAAAAAGAAGTGGAAGAATCGGGGGGTGAGAGGAATGTCAAAAAGTTTGAAGAGAACGAGAGCCCCGCTCATCTGGGAGAAAGCATTAAGGGCCAGCTGTTGGAGAGGGATGCGGAAATAATGGACAACATTCATGAAGTATGGGTGGACAGGGAAGCGAAGCCCTAGTTCTAGTTGCCTCAGGAAGAAGATGTAAAAATCCTCACCGGTGGTTACCAGCAGTTGTCCTGCGGTGGGGACCCTTATCTCCCAATCCACCGGAATGCCATATTTTGACAAGCAGCCTGGAGGGAATCCGGCTTCACCTTGGAGGAGAGGGTCTCATACCACTCGGGATGAAATCCCAGTTCTCTCAAAGAACATTCATCAGTACCTGAAAATTTCTTTATCTTCTCCATCGGGTACCGGTGGAGGGAATAAGGAGTGAACAGAGCTAAGGAGGAAGCACCCCTGGTGGAAGAACGCTAATGAGGAGGACAAGTAAGTGAGGAGAACTCTTGATGGCATCTAGGGTAAGGCTGCCGCAGGGCACCGTTGCACCCACTTTTATAGGGAGGCGGCATCTCCCCCGAAGCAATCGAGGGCCAGCATGTTGGGGGGGGGGGGGGGGGGGGGGTATTAACAGGTTTCTGGGGGATCCGCTTGCTTCCAATCGCCGTCGCTTTGTATGGCCCGCAATACGCAGTAAAACAAGGAAAAAGACACGTGGCGTCGTTGGATGCGCTAGGCAATCGCGTCACTGTGGCCACCGCAAAGATGGCAGGGATAGAGGGACACATTCAAAAAGGTAGTCCGAGTCGAGAGACTCATGAAATATGTCTGAAAGCCCGGTCAAACATCATCACTATAGTCCGATCAATCAGCCACACTTCCTTCGATCAGACTTGAAGGGAGGGACTCATGATAGGGTTGAATAAGCCCTTGGCGGGCACGTGAGATGGAGAAGCTCAAGGGCGAGACACTTTAGATCAGAAAGATTCTCTTGCCTAGGCCCAGGGATCTTCCTCGGACATTCACCTGGTACGATCGGCTAGAAGACCCCCGGGCTCGCCTCAAGAGATTGGGTCCCCGAGAACAGGATAGGGTTGAATGAGCCCTGGCCAGGACAAAGGATGAAGAGGCTGTCCAACACAACAACGGTAGGTGGCAATGACCTTCCGTCCCGAGTCTCGAGAAATCCCCGAGGGTGAGGATTCCGGGAAGGGCAGCTGAAGTTCCTTCTCGGGGACACCTCGGGAGGTTAGGTCTCGGGAGCACGTCGGGAGTTGTGGCGCATGGAAACCCCGAGCTCTCCTCGGGGGGTGGATTCCCCATAATAACCAACCTCAGACATTGACCCCTCCCTCGAGGTACGGATAAGCACTCCCGTCATGAAAAGTCTGCACGGCCCCTGAATCTTAAGCGAGCAGAAGCCGGTAATGACGCAGAATTTTTCAAAGGATATCTCATAACCACCGAAAGAGGAGAAGGACGTGGTTTACGTGTTAGAGATGTGGCACCGATCGAGGGTCACGTTTATCCTGTCGTCATCGGTATAAAAGGTGGATGAACCCCTCCGGTAAAGGGGGACGATCTCTCATTCTTACATACTATTTTTCTATCTCACTGCGATTATTCTTCAGACAACCTACTAACTTGAGTGTCGGAGTGGACTCCGTCGGATCCCTGTCGGCGTGTCCCCTAACGCTTGTGTTAACTTCGCAGGCCCCTCAAGTTCCTCCCTGATGTAATAACTTCCACACGGGTTGAGACTCCGTGACTGGCCATCGTCGACGACTCTTTCCGGAATAATACTCATTCCATGAATATGAAGAGTTTTTGTCCCTTTAGCTTCCCTCCATTAATGCTAATAAAAACCCACTTAGAGCACATTTTCTCATGTGGCTCTTCAACTTCTCTTTATCCAATAAAGAAAAACTTTTCATCTTCCTCTATTTTTAATTTATTAAACATTTTAATAAATTAATATCTCATTCAAATGTGGTTGAGTCTAATCTAAATGAGTCAAACTCAAATTAGATCTCAATCACATAATCCAATTGGATTCACTTAAGTCTAACTCAATTAATTCAATTCGGATCAAATTTTAGTCAAACTAAGATCAATTAATCTCCGAAGCATCGTGCCCTTAGTTTGTGACCCAATAGGTTCTCGTAATGTTGGCAATATGTCTAAACCGCTTTAGATATATAAGCAATGAGCGGCATCTAGCAATGCATCATTGCTACCCAAGTGATAAGAAAATCATGATCCAACTTAACCTCCGTGACTATGACAATATATGACCTTGTCCTTCCATCCTCGATATCTAGATTGACCAATGAGGCATAGACCGTGTCATCCTCGATCAATCTTTGTGTTTCTTGATCCCCGGGTAGACTCACTCAAACAAATGAGTTCAATATCTCATATTGACTCATTTGAGCATGGCCATGCGTTTTGGTAGTCTTACTCGATCAAGAGGCCCACAGATATCACTCCCATCATATGAGAGAGATAGATCCCATCTACATCACTCTCATCCCTCCGTATAATTTATTATATATCCAGTGATCGCCTTTATAGTCCATCCTGTTACGGGTGACGTTAGACGATATCAAAGTAAATAACTCCTTATGTACGGAACCGTAGTGACTTCAGGTCTAAGGACTACTCATACTAATAGTCACATGAGAAAGTTTATGATACTCATATAACAATCTACGAAACTTTCCCATGGAAGATCAATTCAGTACACATTCTTTAATGTATACCCATGTATCAACTTGATATCATATATCCATGACTTGTGAGCTCAAGTCATCAATTAACATACATGCTAGTCTCCATGCATTAATATTATCCTTGAATATTAATGCTTGACTAAGAATGGTTTAGTATAGTATTCTCTACATCATCTCACTATCGATTCAACCAATCGATATAATGTAGATAAGAACCTACTACCCAAGGACATTATTATACTTAATTATTTTTGACACAAATATAAAGTATAATAACCAAATATGTCTTTATTAATGATAGAATATGATACAAAAAGTCCCTAGTAAATCATCACATAATTGACTCTAGGGCTCCTACTAACACTAAGCTTATATGTCGGGTTGTAATATATGCCCTTAACTAATGCGGAAGTAAGTTTATATAAAATAAGTTCTTGTTAGGCCAATTACTGTTTGTTTTTGTGAACCTGTCTTTCCTCTCCATACCTTAGTCTTTTTCCAAGTAACCACTCGGTGAACAGTAACTGTAAAGATTTTGTAGAACTTTGACTGGATAAAACATGTGCGGGCTAAGAAAGGGCAAGTTGCCCATCCTTGAAAAAGCCAGGGCAATGATCTTACTGTGAAGTCCACTACATGTGAGACTCACTAGTAAGATGGAGAAAAAAGTAGGGTAAAAAAAAGGATCACTATTCATAATTACTATTTAAAATTACTATTCATAATTACTATTTAAAATTATTAATCATAATTATTGTTTAAGATTACTATTTTGATCCAATTCCAACTAAATAGTTGAAGCTGTTCTAAGTCTCTCATTACTTCCCTTTGTTGTATGTCTAATCCTGTATTGGCATATCTAGCAGTTAAAAGTCTATGGATGGTATAACAAAAGTTTAGTATATTGTTGCCTTGAGCTGCTATACGAGCTATTTCCTTTGGGAATTTTGCTTTGTAGGCTTCCCAGGCGGCTCTAGCTACGTCGCCTAAGTAATTTTCTCGTATATGAATCATGGCTTCACCTATTTCTATGTCTAGCTCATGTTTGGCTTGGTAATCTCTTCTAACAGAGACAATCTATTATTCTAAATAGGTATCATACAACTGGGGATCATCTGTTGGGACCGGGTGCATGTCGACAAGGATACGAGTTCGTAAAATTCAAAATTTTTACGTGCAGCGGAAGAGTTTGCATAAAATAATTTCCTAAATTATTTTAACTTTGTATCTAGCATGCAACCTTACATTGTGTTGACATAATCATAAAATAAAACTTTGCGGAAAAGTAAACAAATTTACCAAGTACCTCTCGTAACTCGAAGTAAGGGACGAGATCCAACCGTAGCATCCCTTGGAAGCTCCCCCTCTATTCGCGTCCACGCCGAGTTCTCTTCGGGATGACTTCGCAAAGTCACGAGTTTTGTGCCGACGAGAACTACTAGATTCTCGAAAGGCACAACTAGATGAACAAGAGAGGAAAGATAGGAAACTAACCAACGAAGTAACGGAATCGAATTCCGAGAAGAGAGGAGTCGCTATCCGCTTCTTCTTCTTCGTATTCGGGTTCTCCTTCTTCTTCTTGAAGCTCACGGCCTCCTCCAAGGAGTCCTTTGTGCGCCGGCCCTAATCCTCTAGGGTGGGCGCCGGCCCTAGGCAAGAGAGGGAAGAAGAGAAGAGAGAAGAGATTAAGAGAGAGAGAGAGAGAATAATTAATCTCTTAATTAGGAATAAGGGCTAGCCTTTGGTTCCTTTATATAGTAGCAACTCCTTTGCTAAGTCTCTCTCTAAACCGAATTAACGGAATTAACGGAATTAGTTATAAGAAATTTATCTTATAAATTTTCTTATTAATTATTCCGTTTAAACCGAGTCTTTATTATAAACTAATTTATAATAAAACTAATTCTTCTTCTCTTTAAATTATGGAATAAATTTTATAAGAAATTTATAAACTTTCTTATTATGAAAAAATCAATTCATAATTGATTTTATAAAATTAAAATAAACCAATTCATGGATTATTTTAATCTTCCATAAAAGAATAAATTTCTATAAATTTTATTTATATAAATTTCTTAATACAAATTTATTTATCCATAATTTATAAAATAAATCGCACTAGATTTATTTTATTAATTAAACCAAAATTAATTGGTTTTCTCCTCTTATTGTGGTCGGCCACCAAAGGGGGTTTTGACACCCTCTTTGGCCGGCCAAACCAACCCGAACCGCCGCGAATTAAACTCATTTAATTCGCCCAAAAAGCCTTCAAAAGACTTAGCCATTTTAGCTTCCATTGCGCCTCTGACTAACTCAGATTCGACTTATTTCTCTTGATCGGAAAATCCAATTTTCAACTCGTTTTAAATCCCTCGGATTACTCGTAGTGCGTGTGACTAAATAGGCTTTCGATTTATGTTGGCCGTCTATAATTTAACTAATTATAGAACGATCATGAGTGACACCTAGTAGTACATCATGATCCCCAATTAATCGAAAGATCAACGGTTTGACCTCAGAAGAAATTATTCTGAAACCCTTCAGCAGCTCTAATGAATCGTGCCCCATTCCCTTCACCACCTTATACCCACTTGGTTCAGGACACGGTCAATGGTGTCAGTCCCCACTAGGCTGACTACGTCACACCTAGCCCAAGTAGTGTCTTTCTCGTCCTTTGGATTTCTAATTACTCTCATGTATTTAAGAGACTCGCACTCTTAACATGATATGCTCTGGCCAGAGGCTTTGAGTAACAATCCGACGATAGGCCTGGGTATACATCTCCTCGCAAGGAGTGGTGAATCCTTTGTAGGCTGTTCAAACATCTTCGGGCACTTCGGCTTATACCCGATCATCCTGGGTCCACACCTCCTTGGAGATGCTTGCTTAAGATGTCAAAGTATAAGTCTCCATGACCAAGATGACTTGAACACCGCAAGTCAAAGGAACATCGCACTTAAGCCGCAGTAAGATCTTCATTGACATATCTACATGTAGATTCCCATATGAAGTCTTACAGCTAGTCACTCCAATGAACTAGTTCCCTTAACTAGCATCCATGTTTATCTCCGGACATCCCAATGTCACCAGCCAGTGAGAATCAGCTGAATAGAGAATAACCCATGCTAGTCTCAACAGAATTGATAATGTCCGTATTTATCAATTCATCGACTAGGGATATTTCCAACAATTCACATTTGCACATTTAGAGATAATCACTAGTTGTGATCCCATCACAAATTCTCTTATGCTGTGAATTGTATGGCGGACATTCAGTATATGAGTTTAAGATCCCAATCAAATACAAACATGTATACTCAAATAGTGAATTATCATTTATTAAAATAAATGTTTACAATCATAAGGCGATTGCCTTAGGACACTTCTCTCATATCACTAACAAACTCCCACTTGGCCTAATGCCAATCGCTACGGTATCCAATACCACAGGCTCTAACATGACCCTCAAACTTGCTTTGAGGCAAGGCTTTAGTTAAAGGATCCGCTATATTCCTTTCAGTGGGAACTCTCTCAATTTGTATGTCATTCCTACTTATAATCTCTCTGATCAGATGATAGCGTCGAAGCACGTGTTTGGATCGTTGATGAGACCTTGGTTCCTTCGCTTGTGCAATAGCTCCATTGTTGTCGCAGTAAACCGGCACTGCTTCATCAATGGTTGGAACCACACCAAGTTCTGAGACAAACTTCTTGATCCAAACTGCTTCCTTTGCTGCTTCCGAAGCTGCGATATACTCCGCTTCCGTGGTAGAATCCGCTACGGTGTCTTGTTTGGAACTTTTCCAACTTACTGCGCCTCCATTCAAAGTAAATACGTATCCAGACTGTGATTTGGAGTCATCCTTATCTGTCTGGAAACTGGCATCTGTATACCCACGTATTACCATATCTCCTTCTCCATATATTAGGAACATATCCTTAGTTCTTCTTAAGTACTTAAGGATTGTCTTGACAGCCGCCCAATGATCCATTCCTGGATCCGACTGGTATCTGCTTGTGACACTCAAAGCATATGATACATCGGGCCTTGTACATAACATAGCATACATGATAGATCCTATTGCGGATGCATAGGGAATCTTATTCATGCAAATCCTCTCGTCTTCTGTGTGCGGACACATAGACTTCGAAAGGTTGATCCCATGCCTGATGGGAAGGTAACCTTTCTTGGATTCCGACATGCTAAACCTTTTTAGCATTCGGTCTATATATGTAGACTGCGAAAGACCAAGCAACCGTTTTGATCTATCTCTATAGATTCTAATCCCAAGGATATAGGTTGCTTCTCCCAGGTCTTTCATGGAGAAAGTTTTGGACAACCAAATTTTAACTGTCTGTAAAACTGATACATCGTTTCCTATAAGCAATATGTCATCGACATATAATACTAGGAATACGACTGCACTCCCACTAACCTTCTTGTACACACAAGGTTCGTCAGGATTTTGTGAGAAATCAAACTCTTTGATTGTCTCATCAAAACGGATGTTCCAGCTCCTAGATGCTTGCTTCAGTCCATATATGGATCGTCGAAGCTTGCATACTTTGGTTTTATCAACCGATGTGAAACCTTCAGGTTGTATCATGTATACATCCTCAAGCAGGTTTCCATTAAGGAAAGCTGTTTTCACATCCATTTGCCATATCTCATAATCATAATGAGCTGCTATGGCTAGGAGCATCCGAATGGATTTAAGCATAGCTACTGGCGAATAGGTTTCGTCATAATCAATTCCTTGTTTCTGACGATATCCTTTTGCCACTAATCTAGCCTTAAAGGTAACAACATTACCTTCCATGTCGGTTTTCTTCTTGAAAACCCACTTGCACCCTATGGGTTTGATCCCTTCAGGTGGGTTAACCAAGTCCCATACTTGATTTTCGTACATGGAATCCATTTCCGACTTCATGGCCTCAAGCCATTTGTCCCTTTCTGAACTTTTCAGAACATCTTCATAACTGATAGGTTCGTCATCACCAATGAGCAACACGTCGTTCGATTCACTTACGAGAAATCCGTATCTCTCTGGAATGTTGCGTGTCCTATCAGACCTACGAAGAGGTGGTGTAGTTTTAGGTTCAACTGATAGCTCATCACTATGAGTTCTCGGTTGTGGGTCTAGACTAGGTGTCTCTGTAATGTCTATTGGAGTTTCTTGAACTTCATCAAGCTCAATGCCACTCCCACTGTTTTCTTGTAAAAGAAATTCTTTTTCCAGAAATACAGCATGCCTTGAAACAAACACCTTTTGTTCCAAGGGATGATAGAATTGGTAACCCTTCGTTTCCTTAGGGTATCCAATAAATAGACATTTATCAGACTTAGCATCCAATTTGTCTGATACAACCCGCTTCACATAAGCAGGACAACCCCATATCTTAAGGTGAGTTAAGTGAGGTTTCTTACTATTCCAAATCTCATATGGAGTAGTAGAGACTACCTTGGTCGGGACTCTGTTTAGCAAGTAAACAGCTGTCTTAAGTGCATAGCCCCAAAAGGATTTTGGAAGAGTTGCATGATTCATCATCGACCTAACCATGTCCATCAAGGTTCGGTTGCGCCTCTCAGATACACCATTATGCTGTGGTGTATATGGCGGAGTCCATTGGGATAATATCCCATTGTCCCTAAGATAATCTTGAAACTCTTGACTTAAGTATTCTCCACCCCGATCGGATCGAAGTATTTTAATACTTTTGCCAAGTTGTTTCTCTACTTCATTTCTGAATTCTTTGAATTTATCAAAAGCTTCAGATTTGTGTTTCATCAAGAACACATAACCGAATCGTGAGTGATCATCGATAAAGGTGATGAAGTAGTTATAGCCTCCTTGTGCTTGAGTTGACATTGGTCCGCATACATCGGTATGTATTAGACCAAGCAACTCTCCCACTGGATTACCTTTTCCGGGAAAGGGTAATTTGGTCATCTTGCCTTTTAAGCACGATTCGCATGTATCAAATGAACCGGGTTCAAATGATTCCAAAATTCCACATCGGTGTAATTCGGTCATGCGTTTCTTACTTATATGGCCAAGACGACAGTGCCACGTGTAGGAGTCTATTCGATTATCTATTCGAGCACGTTTGTTGCTAACTTCGATATTGAAAACGTCACTGGATAAATCTAACGTGTAGATGTCATTGCACAAAGTTCCATTCCCATAAAGAACGTCATTTAAAGTTATGTAACAACAATTGTTACTGAAAGTTAAATGATAACCTTTTTCATTCAAACATGAAATAGATACAATGTTCTTTATTAATGAAGGAACAAAATAACAATTATCCAATTCTAAGATACGTCCGGTAGGGAGCTTCAGCAAATATGTTCCGATGGCAACAGCAGCAATCTTTGCTCCATTTCCAACTCTCAAATTCGTTTCTCCCTTGACGAGTCTTCTTCTATTCCTTAGCCCCTGTATGTCATTACATA